>PISX010016763.1:0-38011 GCA_004024625.1 Mellivora capensis | reverse complement strand
CTGATCCATTCGTCCGTTGAAGGGCATCTTGGTTCTTTCCATCTTATAGCATTTTACTATCTCAAACTAGGATTCACATAGTACTTCTCATTTTATACTGAGGCAGAGTAGTTGAAAGACAATCACTGAACCAATTAACCACATAGACCCGATCTCATAACCATTCTAACAAGAATAGTTCTAGGTATATTAAATCCAGGGCAATATGGTACTATTTCTTCTGGGGACTACCAATTTGGAAAGGTCATGAGGGAAAATGGAATCTTCTCTGGACTCAGACCTGCACTGAAAGTCTCAAAGATTCTTTGAGGGGGGAAAAATAGTCCCTGGCGTCTTTGGTTCACTGATGCTGTGATGGGCATCTCAAACCCAAGTGCCCTTGTTTTGGCTTACCTTGGATTTCATGTCTGTAGATATCTGTAGATAACTTGGATATTAGCATAGCATTTTTCTTTGCGTGTATAGAGACCCATGATTGATAGGGAATATCAGGATTTTCAAAATAGAGATAATTTTATGCATCTGTTAATTTTTTCCTTAAGTGGGAATGGGTAGTTCAGTGAGCTATTACTGTGTTGCCAGCATTTGAGGAAAATGTATAAATTATATTTGCTCCCCACTTTCCCAGACACCTGGGTTCTGTGCTTCTAAACACTGCCAAAGTTTCTTTGGGTTTTGTTCTTCTAATTGGTACAACAGAAGAATGCCTAGTGTGAATGTTAAAGGTACTTCATGACTTTCAGAGTAAAGTCCCAAATCCCTTAATTTTCAGCAGCCCATCTTTGAGAATAGTCCTCTAGGGATGGAACCCAGAATCAGTATATTCCACCAAAGAAGAACAATGTCTGGAAGGGTTTTGCACCCAAAGGGCAAAGCCAGGGGTTTAGCCACTTGTGTCTGGATTGTGTTTTGACTGCCCCAACCTAATACAGCAATGAGCTGGGTCAGGGTGGAGGTAAGAAGGAATGACAGGAATCTCTGCTTTCCAGATTATTATCAATCCTGGTATCACTCAACTTGCCTAAGACCAGGTCACTTGGTTAATGAACTGGCTGAGCTGAATTTCCTTGTTGCCAGGTGATTGAATTACACATTCATTTATCATTTGAGTGCCCTTGAATTAATATGTCTCAGCTTATCCCCAGTAATTCAGCTCTTCCTGTCATGGCTTCCCAGAAAAGAAGGTGATGGAGAATTCTTTATCCTGCACTTTCTACTTACATATAGCACTTTTTATGTTATCTCTCTGTAGCTCTCAGAGTGCCTTGAGAACAAGGAAGTGTTGTCATTCAGCATAATTTACCACCTGATTTGTTCTTGAGGTGATTTGGTGCTGGGCTTGAGAGTCACACTCAAATTCTTTAACCAATGCCTTCTCTTCCTGAATTTGCCTTATTTGGTAAAATTACCAACTTCTGGCAAGGCCAAGAATTTTGCCTTATGCAACTGCAGCATACAGTCTCCAAGAAGAGTCAATGACCATTAGAGAGGTAGAGGTGCCAGAGATTCATGGGTTTGTTGCACAGTTAGGGATATCACTGGGTTTGAATCTCTTCCTCTCAGTTATTTCTGGGTTGATTAGTGCTGGGGTTAATAGCTTCCTTCTCTTCCATGCTTCTTTGCATGACCATTTGTGATGACTTGGATATACCATTATGTTTACTTAAATATACATACTAGTCCCAAGCTCAACTAATTTGTTTCAAATCATACTCATTATCTCTTACTTTATGATTTTAATTATTGATATAAATTCATCAACTGAAAAGATGACTAATTGCACTAATGTGGATCTAGTTTGGAGTTCACGACAACACTGAATTGGTTTGCCTCCCATGCTAATTGATACCAAATGGAAACAACATACAGAAACTCACAATAACAGCTATTTGCTTTCGTATCCAAATGCATCCAAACATGATGTAATGATTGCTTTATTTCTGGAAATATAAATCCTTTTGGATTTTACTAAACTTGTTTACTTGTAGTTTATCATTTGAATATCATTTAACACGTTTGTTGTGTAAAACATGGATTGAAAGAACTTGATCTGTGCCTAATAGCAGTAATCTGTTATTACAAATTAACGATGAAAATGTTCTGTAGGTTTCACACTATGCATATTCTAGTTTCAATCACAGGTATATTAAAATGTTTACACTTCCAAAAGTCTATCAGCAATGTGTAATTTTATTTCCTCTAGACTTTTAA
The DNA here is from genome assembly GCA_004024625.1 of Mellivora capensis. Taxonomy (NCBI): domain Eukaryota; kingdom Metazoa; phylum Chordata; class Mammalia; order Carnivora; family Mustelidae; genus Mellivora; species Mellivora capensis. Next base: position 35,800 of record PISX010016763.1, on the reverse strand, counting down.
TGAAATTATGATTTAGTGACTGAACACCCTTTGCTTATCCTCTTACATATCCCCCTGACTCACCTCTCATATCACTAAATTTCCAAACACTCATTTCAATTAGTCTCTTGGCAAAACAGGGTGTTCTCAATGGAGAATATTTTGTGACATTGCAAAGCAGTGTGCTGCTGGGCTCCAGAAATGGTAGCATGGACCAGATGTTCATAGAGTAATCGAAAATTCCATTTTATCAGAATAGCGTTTGCTGTCAAAAACTTTTATCTTTACTTCAACAAAGAGGTTGATTAGATCCCCCTGGACCTGAATTAGCATCTTTGAAGCTAGATATACTGTTTTGCAATTCATGTGGTTCGTTATCCCCTGGTTGCTCACACAGAATCTTTTAAAAATGTCTTCAGCCTCATGCATATATATACACGGTGAAATATTTAATTACTTGAACAATGGAATGTATATGTGTATAGCGAATCTATATATGTGATGTTCAGCTGTTTTCATCTGTCTCAGGTATACAGTATTCTAATGCCAGGTAGGAACAATCCATGAGTAGATATGTATCTTTCACCTGTTCATTCAAACAATAATTTTGAGTGCTCACTGTGTGCCTGTCTCTGGGAATTGAATGTGTCAGTTACTGTTATTATTGACTGTGAAAGTTCTCATCTCTTTAGCTTTGCTTATATCTAGGGTTTACTGAATTGACCAAGGTCAGCTCAATGATGAAATGAATAACTCTTTATGATTTTAGAAATCATTAAAAGAATAGAGCCTGGTACTATTAAAAACCTTATTAATGTTGTGTCAACAAGGCAAAAGAAACAATTAAAAAAGACTTATAATCAAGATCTTATTTTTAATAAGAATATCATGAAAGACTCTTCCTCGATGCCCTAATTTGAACAATGTCACAGAGGTAAGCATTTTCTTTTTAAACCTATTAGCTCTGAGGCCAAACTTCTTGCTTACTTTTAGTTAATTTCATTATAACACGATAGGTTTAATCTCTGACATGTCCAGTTACCTTGTTGGTTTAGAGGCACTCAGTGGTACTCAATGCTCGGTCTGCCTTTTCCTCTCCATGTCCAGGAACTTTTATCCAGTCTCAGTCTCAGCAGTGGCTGGGCAGGTGGGAATAGAGGGACAGGTGGATGCTTTTGTTTATTTCAACTACATTGCTGCACCAGATAATTGGACTCCTTTCAAAGTATTATTTACATTTTACTGGCAAGACAGTTGCTGGAATAAAAAGTTGTCCTTAACTAATGGAAACATCCATGCTGTTAGCAGTTGTTTGCTACCATTATTTTGGCAAGGGCCTTTTGGTCAGAGAATTCTTTTAGGACAGTTGTCTTCATCTGCTTTGAAATAGAAACACCGTGCCCCCCACTTTTAAAAGAAAAATAAGATGTTTTCCTGATCCACTTGGAGCTTTTAGTTGTCTCATATTCAATGTCTATTTTAAAATTGATTATAATTACCTGTGGAAAGGGATTCATTATTCATCAAGAAAATAGATGTCAGGGGCTTTCTTGACTGGTTGACACTAAGAATTTCTATATTTTTAAGCACTTAGAAAGCACTGGAGGATGGAAATTATATAAAGGGAGCACACTGGATAATTAGGAATTTTATTCTGGGAGTTTATGAACCAGTAGCATGAATAGTCTGGTATGGAATAGACCGCATAGGATCAGTGAAGAAATTAATCAAGATTATTTGAACTGGAAAGCAAAATACATTTCAAAGGACACTGATGTAATGGAATCCCTTTGGAAGAATAGTGGAAGGCAGGCCCTGATATAGTAAGCTAGATAAAATTAGGCTGTATTTGGGTGATTTGCTAGGTGAATGTTTGCCAATTTCTTTATGATAAAGCAAGTTCCATAGGCCATGATAAGTAGGGACACTGTCAATAGGATAACAGATGAGAAGCAAATCAAGTTGTTTTATAGGGCTAGATCATATGGGTTGCTTTGCATACTCAAAAAAGTCCACTGAAATGTCAAGATCCTCATCTTCTTTGGGTCTTTATATTTAATGACATTTCTGTCCTATCATAAGGTGGTTAAGAACCAAAAACTCCATCAGGGTGGGAAAACATAAAACTAAATTTGTCATTTACATATTTATGAAGTTGTTTTTCTGTTTGTTTTCCCTTAACTCCTTTATTATGAAATAAATATGGGGAATTGAGTCCAGTCATAATTTAAAAAGCAATTTCAAGAATACCAAAATCATTTGTTATTCCTTTGCTGTATGGGCAAAATACTTGTGAGATGGTTTGCCTTTTATAGATGCTTTCTGTCATCCAGAGTCATGTCTTAGCCTCAGGTATTTTTGGTCTCTGTCTTTACCAGATGGGTGATTGCCTGTTTACTTTGGGCCAAGGAAAGGCAATTTCACACATCTACTTTAGAATTGTGGCTTTTTGACAAGCAAGTCTTTTCAGTTTCTTTTCCTCCATGGCTTATCCCCAACAAATCCCCAAAGGTGGAAGAATCAATGAGATCCAGACTGGAAAATGTTTGAGCTGGCCCTTAGAGCCATCATTAAAGTTGTTTTTTAGAGACTTACACACAGCTCAAGGTAGGCAGACAAAGCCGATTCTTTTGCAACTGGGCAGAATGCAGTCCCATGAACCAATTATTCTGCCATATAGGGAGAATACAAAGCAGTTACCTATCGCTTGGGCCAAAGAGATGATCAGTGAGATACGAGTTTCTAGAATTGTTTTGGAGCAAACCCTTTGGGGTTGGACATTTGTGTGCAAGTGACAAAGCCAGGAAGGTGTTACGGGATTTTAGGTTTTATGGTGAACCTTGAACTTCTTCACTCAAAAATGTGCAGGTCTAAGAATTGTCATTGGCGGAATTAGCGAGATGGTGTGTCACAGACATAATTTGAAAGGCACAGAGTCCAGAAGTGGCCATAGGAGTTTATCAGAAAACAAGCTCTTTGTGGCTGAATTTATTCAAAGTTTTGTCTCATTGAGGTAACCTCATGAGAGACATTTGTCTTGTGAGGAATCCTGGTAATCAGAAATAATAGTTCTACTCCATTCTTTGCAATAGTACAGACAAAAAACTTGCAAGCTGTTCAATCTGAGATAATAGATACCATTTTATCATGTTAGTTCTTTTATTTATTTATTTTTATTTATTTGAGAGAGAGAGAGAGTGTGCACGTGTGGGGGGAGGGGCAGAGGAAGAGAGCAGAGAGAATTTCAAGCAGGCTTCCCACTGACCAGGTAGCCAGATGCTGGCTTGATGCAGGGCTCCATGCAAGGCTTGATCTCACAACCTTGAGATCATAACCAGAAGCAAAATCAAAAGTCAGTCGCTTAACCTACTAAGCAGGCTCAGGTGCCCACTAAGTTAGTTCTTTTAAACCTTAGTAATAGCCACTTTAACAGCAAATGAGGCACTTCAGGTTCCTGTTTTAGTTTAACAAAAACATTTTCAGTTTGGTGTAAGTTAGCACCTTAAACATACATTCATCTTCTCCTATCCCAGTTAGCTAAGGCTTAGGTTCTTTCTAATTCATGGTCTAGTACCTAGTGGTGCAGGAGTGCCACTGTAACCTGCTTTAAATAAAAGCCTAACTTGTTACCTTGCCCTTTAAAATAGATATCTGTAAACAAACACTGCTGTAATCACCTGGAGAGATTTGGTAGCCTTAGTTGATCCCAGCAAGGCAGCTTTCCAGCCATGAGTTTGCAAATTTAAAGCCAGTGCCAGAGATATGTTTTCCAATTTGTATGAGGCAGCTTTCTTCACTTCTAAGCTCATATAGTCTCTCCTTTCTATCCTTAGCTTGGAGAATAATAATTTTTGACCACTTGCTTTCTTTCCTTCTCTTCTACCACGTATGGAGTTTCCAACCTGTGTGAACAATAGGATATTCCCCCTTTTAATAATGGATAAGTGGGAAATGAGGAATAGTATAGGTTCCAAGATATTTAGACTGGTCACACTGTTCCAGGGCATCACCATCTGCTGTTTTTAATCATTAAAGAGGCTGTCAGTTGTTCTGAGCATCCACAAGAACGGTTTTGATTTTAATTTAATTTAAAAATCAGCTTATTGAAGAAGAAATGCCTCCAGCATGTAAGAGTCAGCTTGCCCACTGTTGATAAACCACAGCAAGTCAGATGCAGAAGTTGACCCACCATTCATATGCAAATGTATACCATTTTAAACTTGGGGAACTATTATTTTTATCACTAGCTAGAAAATTTAGTCCTTTTATTATTTTTTTAGTATTTTAATTCTAGTTAGTTAACATATGGTACTCTATTAAGTTTCAGGTGTACAATACAGTAGTTCAGCGGTTCCATACATGACCCTGTACTCATCAGGATGGAGCAGTTCTTAATTCCCATCTCCTATTTAACCCATTGCCCCACCCACCTCCGCTCTCCTAATGGTTAGATTGTTCTCTGTAATTATAATTCTGTCTCTTTCTTTGACTCTCTCTCTCCCATTATTTTGCTTTTTTTGTTTGTTTTGTTTCTTAAATTCCACATATGAGTGAAATCATACAGTATTTGTCTTTCTCTGTCTGACTTATTTCGCCTAGCCAAATACTCTCCTGATCCATTCATATGGCAAGATTTCATTCTTTATGGCTGAATAATATTCCCGTGTGTGTGTGTACTACCTCTTCTTCATCTATTCACCAATCAGTGGACACTTGGGCTACTATAAAAATAAAATAAAAATACTACTATAAAAATAGGGGTGCAGGTATCCCTTTGAATTAGTATTTTTGTATTCTTTGGGTAAATAGCCAATAGTGCAATTGCTGGAACATAAGGTGGTTTGTTTTTAACTTTTTGAGGAACCTCCATACTGTTTTCCAGAGTGGCTGCACCAGTTTGCATTCCCACCAATAGTAGTACAAGAGGGTCCCATTCTTTCCACCCTTGCCAACACTTGTTGTTTGTTGTGTTTTTGATTTTAGCCATTCTGACACATGTGATGTGATATTGCATTTAGTTTTGATTTGCATTTCCCTGATGATAAGTGATGCTGAGCATCTTTTCATGTGTCTCTTGGCAATCTGGATGTCTTCTTTGGAGAACTGTCTGTTCATATCTTCTGCCGTTTTTAATTGGGTTGTTTTTGGGCTGTTGAGATTTTATAAGTTTGAGAGACAGAGAGAGAGAGAGAGAGAGAGAGAGCAAGCATATGGGCAGGGGCAAAGGAAGAGGGAAGGGAGAGAGAATCTTAAGCAGACTTTGGTTGAGCATGGAACCCAACATGGGGCTTGATCTCACCTTGAGACCTGAGAAGAAACCAAGAGTCTGATGCAGAACAAACTGTACCACCCAGGTGCCCCTCATATTTAGGTCTTTAATCCATTTTGAATTTATTTTTGTGTATGGTATAAGAAAATGGTCCAGTTTTCCTAACACCATTTGTTGAGGAGACTGGCTTTTTCCCACTGGATATTCTTTCTTGCCTTTTTGAAGATCAATTGACCACATAATTGTGGTGTAATTTCTGGATTTTCTATTTTTTTAATTTAAATTCAATTAACCAACATATAGTATGTCCTTAGTTTCAGATGTAGAGTTCAGTAATTCATCATTTGCATATAACACCCAGTGCTTATCCCATCATGTGTCCTCCTTAATGCCCATCACTCAGTTACCCCATCCCTTCACCCACCTCCCCTCCAGCACCCCTCAGTTTGTTTCCTATAGTTAAGACTCTTCTGGATTTTCTGTTCTCTTCTATTGATCTATGTGTCTGTTTTTGTGCCAGTACCATACTGTTTTGATTACTGCAGCTTAGTAATAAAACTTATGGTCTGAAATTGTGATGTCTCCAGGCTTGTTCTTCATTCTCAAGATTGCTTTTGCTATGCAGGGTCTTTTGTGGTTCCACACAAATTTTGGGATTGTTTGTTCCAGTTCTGTGAAAAATGCTCTTGGTGTTTTTGGCAGGGATTACAGTAACCATGTAGATTGCTTTGGGCAGTATAGACGTTTTAACAATATTTATTCTTCCAGTCCATGAGCATGGAATGTCTTTCCATATCTTTGTGTCTCCTTCAGTTTCTTTCATTAGTGTTTTATAATTTTCAGAGTATAGCTCTTTCACCTCTTTGGTTAGGTTTATTCCTAGGTGTCTTATTATTTTGGTGCAATTATAAATGGGATTGTTTTAATTTCTCTTTCTACTGCTTCATTATTGGTATATAGAAATGCTGTAGATTTCTGTACATTGATTTTGTATCCTGTGACTTTGCTGAATTTGTTTATCAGTTCTAGCAGTTTTTGGTGGTCTTTTGGGTTTTCTATATATAGTAGCATGTCATCTGAAAATAGTAAAAATTTTACTTCTTCATTGCTGATTTAGATGCCTTTTATTTATTATTATTATTATTATTATTAGTTATTGTTGTTGTCTGAGTGCTGTGGCATAGGACTTCCAGTACTTTGTTGAATAAAAGTAGTGAGAGTAGATACTTGTTTTGTTCCTGTTCCTAGGGGAAAAACTCTTGTTTTTTTCCCCATTAAGGATGATGTTAGCTGTGAATTTTTAAGATAAGGCCTTTAATATGTTATGGTGTGTTCCTTCTAAACCTCTTTCGTTGAGGGTTTTATCATGAATGGATGTTTTACTTTGTCAAATGGTTTTTCTGCATATATTGAAATGATCATATGGTTCTTATTCTTTCTCTTATTTATGTGATATATCACTTTGATTTGTGAATATCGAACCACCCTTGCATCCCAGGAATAAATCCCATTTGATCATGGTGTATGATTTTTTTAATGTATTGTTGAATTCTTTCTGCTAGTATTTTGTTGAGGATTTTTGCATCTATGTTCATCAGTGATATTGACCTGTGTTTCTCCTTTTTTGGTGGTGTCTTAATCTGGTTTTGGTATCAGGGTAATGCTGGCCTCCTAGAATGAATTTGGAAGTTTTCCTTCCTTTTCTATTTTTTCGAATTGGTTGAGAAGAATAGGTATTAACTCTTCTTTAAATGTTTGGTAGAATTCACCTGTGAAGCCATCTGGTCCTGGACTTTTGTTTGTTGGGAGATTTTTGATTACTGACTCAGTTTCTTTGCTGGTTATCTGTCTTTTCAATTTTTTAAATTTCCTCCTGTTTCAGTTTTGGTAGTTTATATCTTTCGAGGAATTTGTCCATTTCTTCTTGTTGTCCAATTTGCTGGCATAGTTTATCACAATATTCTCTTATGATTGTATTTCTGTGGTGTTGGTTGTTAGTTCTCTCTCACTTGTGATTTTGTTTGGGTCCTTTTGCTTTTTTCTGGATATAGGTTTATCAATTTTATTTATGTTTTTAAAGATCCATCTCCTGGTTTCATTGATCCATTCTACTGTTTGTTTAGATTCTTTTTTTAAAGATTTATTTATTTATTTTTGAGAGAGAGAGAGGATGGAGGAGCAGAGGGAAAGGGAGAGGGGAGAGAATCTCAAGCAGACTTCCTGCTGACCACGGAGCCCAGTGCTGGACTCAAGCTTATGACCCTGAGATCATGACCTGAGCTGAAATCAAGAGTTGGATGCTTAACCGACTGAGCCATACAGGCATCCCATGTTTTTGTTTTTGTTTTGTTTCAGATTCTATATCATTTATTTCTGCTCTAATCTTTATTATTTCTTTCCTTCTGCTTGTTTTAGGTTTTATTTGTTCTTCTTTTCCTAGGTACTTTAAATGCAAGGTTAGGTTGTTTATTTGAAATTTTTCTTGCGTTAGGCCTGTATTACTATAAACTTCCCCCTTAGAACTGATTTTGCTGCATCCCAGAGGTTTTGGACTATTGTGTTTTAATTTTTATTTGTTTCCATGCACTTTTTAATTTCTTCTTTGATTTCCTGTTTGACCCATTCATTGTTTAGTAGCATGTTGTTTAACCTCCATGTATTTGTGGTCTTTACAGATTTTTTTCTTGTGTTGACTTGTAGTTTCATAGCATCGTGGTCAGATGTAGTAGTATGTACTACCATAATTTCAATTTTCTTGAATTTGTTGAGGTTTGTTTTGTGGGCTAATATGTAATCTTTTTAAAAGACTGTTCCATGTTCAGTGCACTTGAAAAGATTGTGTATTCTGCTGTTTTAAGATGCTGTGTTCTGAATATATAAGTTAAACACATGCATTCCAGTGTGTCATTCAAAGCCATTGTTTCCTGTTGATGTTCTGTTTAGATGATCTGTCCATTGATTTTAGTGGGGTGTTAAAGTCCCCTAGTATTATTGTGTTATTATCAGTTAGTTTTTTTATGTTTGTTGTTAACTGTTTTAATGTATTTAGATGCTCCTTTGTTAGGTGCATAAATATTTACAATTGTTATATCTCCCTGTTGGATTGTTCCCTTTGTTATTATGTTGTATCCTTTGGCTCTTGTTACAGTCTTTCTTTAAAGTCTATTTTGTTAGTTATAAATTTTGCTATTCCAGCTTTCTTTTCATGTGCATTTGCATGTTAAATGTTTCTCCATCCCATCACTTTTAATCTGCAGATGTCTTTAGATCTAAAATAGATCTCTTTCAAAGCATGAGAGACGGTGGACTCTGAGAAACATACTGAGGGTTTTAGAGGGGAGGGGCATAGGGGGATGAGTGAGCCTGGTGGTAGTATTATGGAGGGCATGTATTGCACGGAGCAATGGGTGTGGTGCATAAACAATGAATCTTGGAACACTGAAAAAAATAAAGTAGTATTTAATGGAGTACTACTTGGGTATTAAAAAAATAAATAAAATGGGTCTCTTGTAGGCAGCATATAGAGAGTCTTTTTTTTTAATCCATTCTGACATCCTGTGTCTTTTTTTCTTTCTCCAGATTTTTACTTAAATTTGGTTTACATAGAATGTAATATTAGTTTCAGAGGTAGAATTTAGTGATTCATTAGTTACATACGATACCCGGTGTGCATCACAAGTGCCCTGATTAATCCCCATCACCTATTTAACCCATCCCCATGCTCCCCTCCCCTCCAGTAACCCTCAGTTCATTCTCCATAGTTAAGAGTCTATTTCATGGTTTGCCTCTCTCCCCTGCCCCCCATGTTCATTTGTTTTATTTCTTAATTTCACATATGAGTGAAGTGATATGGTATCTGTCTTTCTCTGACTGGCTTGTTTTGCTAGCGTAATACTCTTTAGCTCCATTTATGTTGTTGCAAATGGCAAGATTCATTCTTTTTTATGGGTGAGTAATATCCCATTGTCTTCTGATTGGAGCATTTAGTCCATTTACATTCAAAGTAATCGTTGATATGTATTTATTGCTATTTTATTATTTGTTTTGTCATTGTTTCCGAAGATTTTCTCTGATTCTTTCATGTTTCGCTGATTTTCTTTAGTGATATATTTGGATTTTTTTCTCTTTATTCTTTGCATGTTTATTACTGGTTTTGATATATGGCTACCATGAGGTATATAACCTCTTCTCATATAGCAATCTTTATTAAGTTTATGGTCATTTAAGTTTGAACCCATTCTTTTCTCCTCCCCACATTTTAGGTGTATGTTATTATATTTTATAACCTTTGTTGTGAGTTCCTTGACAGATTTTTTGCAGGATTATTCATTTTCACTGTGTGTTGGTTATCTGTGTACTGTCACTTTTGGTCTCTTGCTTTCTATTCAACATGTCCCTTTAAAAGGTTTCTTGCAGAGTTGGTTTAGTGGCCATGAACTCCTTTAGTTTTTGTTTGTCTGGGAAAGTGTTTCTCTCTCCTTCTTTTCTGAATTATAGCCTTACCGGATAGGATATTTTTGGCTGAAGATTTTTCCCATTCAGCTCTTTGAATAAATCATGACAGTCCCTTCTGGCTTACAAAATTTCTATTGAAAAATCTCCTGCTAGCTTTATGGGTTATCCCTTTTAAGTTAGTGACTTTTTGTCTTGCTGCTTTTAGAATTTTTTCTTTATCACTATATTTTGGAAACTTAATTACATTATGTCCTTGTGTCACTCTTATTGACTTTGATGGTTGTCCTCTGTGTCTCCTGAATCAGGATATCTGTTTCCTTGCCCAGATTAGGGAAGTTTTTGGTCATTTCTTCAAATAAATTTTCTGTCCCCCTTCCTCTCTCTTCTTCCTCTGGGACTTCTATAATATGAATGTTATTATATTTGATGGAGTCATAGATTTCTCGAAGTGTGTTCCTGTTTTGCATAATTCTTTTTCCTTTCTTTTGTTCGGCTTGATTCCTTTCCATTACTCTGTCTTCTAGGTCACTAACTCATTCCTCCGCTTCTTCCATCCTGCTGGTTGTTCCATCAAGTGTGTTTCTCCTTTCATTTATTATACCCTTTATCTCTACTATGTTATTTGTTATCTCTGTGTTAAGTGACATAATCATGTCTTCCAGTCTTCTGAAGTCCAGTGAGTATACTTATTGTCATTGATTTAAATTCTCTATCATGGATATTACTTATGTCTGTTTCACATAGATCTCTGGCTGTGGCCTTGTCCTCTTCTTTCATTTGGGATAAATTTCTCTGTCTCTTCATTTGCTCTGCCTCTCTCTATTTCTCTGTGTTAAGAAAGTCAGCTGGGTCTTCTCTTAAAAATAGTGAATTTATGAAGAAGAGGTCCTGGAATGCTTGCAGTGTGGTATCCGTTTTTCACCAGAACATGGTACTTCAGGAGAGTGTCTTATGTGTGTTGATTATGCCCTGCTGTTGTGTCTGAGTCACTTTTCATTTCCGTGAAGTTATCTACACTGACTCTCTGCCTGTTGTGGTGTGGGCTTGTTCTCTGTGGTGTTAGGGGGACCCAAGCAGGCCAGCTCTGATGGGGCGTGCCTGCCAGGGAACTTGGGAGCAGGGTGGTGGTGTTAGAAAAATGTGCCCTGGGCCAGTAGTTCTATGCCAGACCCTCTGAAGTGTTCTGGTTGCTGGGGGCAACCGGCCAGGGGTATGAGGCTAGGTGCAGCATGCAACACTGGCTGGGGGCCTGCTGCTGGGCACAGTGTGGTGGTTTGTCCTGGTGCAGTGGCTGGGGTGGGTGTAGAGCATGGCTGCAGCTGTACACCTGGTGACTGTGCCCAAAGTGTGAAGCATGGGACGCTTGACTTGGAATGGTGCAAGACAGCACCTATGGACACCTCACTGGGAGTGGCATGAGGCAGCTACTGGGGATATGTGACTGGGTGAGATACACAAGAGTGTCTTGGGTGCAGAGCTAAGTGTGGCACTGTGGATGTGTATGGTATTTGGCGGCAGCTGTGCACCAGGCAGCTGGTGGGGTGCATGATCAGCTTTCACAAAATTTGCCCTGAGCCCAGGGCTGAGGCCGGCAGGATTGGAGTGGACAAGTCCTCAGGAGAACTTGTGCATGTGGCACACTGCTAGATGGTTAGTTAGCAAGTGTCTGTGTAGTCCTGCCTCTGGCATGTGTCTCTATGCTTATGCTCTGGGGTGGGGAGGAAAATGGCTCCTGCTAGCTCCCTTGTATCCAAAGTCCCCCAAGATGTTAAGAAATCAGCATGAACAAATCTGTCTCTTGTTGCCCTGGTGTTGTGTAAACTGCAGTTTTTGTGTTGCCCCTCTGTGCTGCTCAGGCTGCTCTTTCTTTAAGGGTGGTGACTGGCTATCACTGGTTCTCTGGGCTCCCCAGTGTTGAGTCGGCTGAGCTTTAAAGCTCCAGGTTAGAAGCCCCACTGGTTTTGCAAGCTCATGTATTCCTATTCAGCCCCTCTGGTTTTTAAAGCTGTGTGTTATGGGGATTAGTCTTTGGGAACTCCCTGGTACAAGGGCCAGTTTCTAGGCTCTCTCTGAGCGTGCAGCTCTCCCCCTCCTGTGAGCAGCCACTCTGTCTTTCTATCCTTACTAACCTTCCAGATGCAGCTTCTTCTCTACATTTAGTTGTAGACTTTGTTCTTCTGCCAGTGTTCAGATTGCTGTCCAGTTTATTGACTTGGATGTGGATGATATCTTGTTGAAAACTTATTGGATGGGGTGAGCTCAGTGTCCTCCTACCCCACCATCTTCCCAAACTCTGAAAATTTAGTCCTTCTAATTCAAAGGACCATTTTATTCCAGAGACATGCTTCATATAAATATCTGTTCCTTTTTTTTTTCTGGAAGAAAAACAGATGCACCAAAGGTTTAAAGATTTTACTAATGTCAAAATGCAAATCAATGACTAAGTCAAGAGTAAATACCAAAGTGCAAATTCTTTTGCTTGACTCACTGACTATCAAACTGCACATTTTAGAAGTTGAGTGATTGTCTGTGAGTGACCTATGAAGTCTGGGTTTTCCTACACTGGAGGATTTTGCTGAATGGCAAAATAAGCATTCAGAAATACAGTGTCTATGCACAGCATGGATTGTTAAGACCTGGAGCAAGAACTTTGTGCCAACTGTCAATTTAGAAGATATCATTGTGCCTCTCAGAGCTTCACCAAACCCTTTAAGATTTATAATTGATGTCAACTGAAGTTGGAGGCAAAGACAAACTTCCTCCTTTGACTACAGAAAACATTATTTTACTGTTGGACCCAGTTAGCTGTAGGATAGGTGTATTGAATCACACTAGCCTTCTGCTAACATAGCAAGTGAGCGCTTTGTGAATTTAGATGATGATCAATCTATGCAACTAAAGAGTTTGCAAACACATTTTGCTGCTGGAGCTGGCACCAAGAAACCACCATTCCAAACTAACCATCTCTTATTAACCTTTTGGTGTTTCCTTTGTGACGCTAATTAGAGATCCATAAAAGTATCTGCTTTGGACCTTTGGTTTAAAATAAAATTTTCAAAGAGATACAATCCACTTTAAGGCTTCCATTAGTATGGTGTTTCTCCTCATGAGGGAAAATGATGACTTGGCATTAAAGTTTGTGTGATTAATCCATAATGTTCCAGTAATTTAAATGCCAGAAAAAGTTGCTTCAGTAGTTGGTGTAATTTATTATGCTCTCCAGATTCCAGTGGTACTGAAGTGGGTGGCAGATGTTTCTATCAGCATTGTATGTCGACAGTCTGAAGGTACCCATTCCCAGCCTGTAGCTTTGCCTGCCAGACTGCCTATCTGCCTTTTGCTTTGGACTTAATTCCTCTTGATTGCCTGAGGGGGTTAGGCTTGTGTTTTGCTTCCTTTCTGCAAGATGATGAGCCAAGAAATGAGCATTGTACTGTTGGATGAAGGGAAGCCTTCTATATTGTATAAGAGCTGTTTAGCTCAAAATGATAGCTTATCAAATGGGCCCATTCAACATTCAAACTATTACATTTGCATGGTAAAGATGAAGGGCAAGCATTTCTTGCTGCTGTAGTGCCACATTCCCCTTTCATCTTTGATAGATTTCATACCCAGAAATAAGTGCATCACTGAGCAAAGAACATTGTGACATAAGTGTTCAAAGCATGTTGAACCCATATCTTCATCCTGTGCTTTTGTTTCTCCATCTACAGCACCTTTAAGGGCCTTATTTCTCTTTCATTTGTCTTAAATAAAAATTACCTACAATAAATGACTTATATGATTTTTGCGGACAGAATCTCTGGATGAGGAATTGACTGTATATTAAATAAGTGAGATTTGCAACATTAGACATTGTTTTCTTTGATTCAGAAAAGGGTACTTCTTCCAGAAGCTTAATATTAATTATCTAGGATCTTTTAGAGTTTAAGATACCAATACCAGAAATGTAGGCACAGAACCCAATATTCTACTTGTAGCATTACTTACAGCCCCTTTGGTATCTTAAGTTTTCACTGTCTTCAATATAGAAAGTTTAAAGTGCTGAAATGTCCCCCAAATCATTGTAGTAGGAGTTCATGTTATAATATTATACTATATTATTTATTCCTTACAGCAACTCTGAGAGGGAGACAAGCATAGAATTCCAAAAAGTTAACAGAGGAATGATAGCCATTTAAGTTGAGACTCAAAGTCAGAATCTTAACTGATTGACAAAGAAAGAGGAAATTAAAATGAGGAGTAATGAGAGAAGTAAGATACAAATATCTGGGGTTGCAACTGAGTTTGACAGGGACATGAAGGGCATAATCTGGACTTCCCTTAATATGTACTAGCTAATCTTTTTATGTACTGAGTCTTCTAATTGTCACTAGAATCTTCCAGATAGATGATACACCATCAATTCAGGCTCTAGATAATATGAGCAAGTCATATTGAGTCAGCACAACTACTTCTACTCTATTATATTCTCAAGATTGACATCACTAGTCTGCCTGTAAATCCAAAGGTAAGAACAGCATCATGGTGGCTAAGAGTTGAGATTTTGGAATAAGACAAATTCAAGTTCTATTCATATCTTTGCCACTTAATAACCATTGACTTTAGTCAAGTTACTTATTATTTTTTCTTGAATCTTCAATATCCTTATCTGCAAAATGGGAATAAAAAAGAAATTGCTGGGGCACCTGGGTGGCTCAGTGGCTTAGGCCTCTGCCTTCAGCTTGGGTCATGATGTCAGGGTCCTGGGATTGAGCCCTTCATCGGCTTTCTGCTCAGCAGGGAGCCTGCTTCCCCCCTTTTTTCTGCCTGCCACTCTGCCTACTTGTGATCTCTCTCTCACTCTGTGTCAAATAAATAAATAAAATCTTTTAAAAAAAAAGAAATTGCTTCTCAGAGTGGTTGTGAGATGATCCAGGTAGGGCACTTAGTAAACTTCCTGGTACATAGTAAGTGCTCAAAAAATAGAAAGGGCTGTTATTACAGAGATTCAGTTAATGAAATATCCTCCTTGCATAATTTCAGGAACACCACCATCCAAAACCTCATCTCTTTGCTGCTGTCTATGATCCCTTTAATAGAGGGTTAGGCATTTCATTTTACAATAACAGTTCAAACTTCAAGCAACCCTTGCAAAGAGGGAATGAATTTGTTCAAATTTACACTAAGTTGTTAAATGACTGCTGCTAGATTGTTTCTAAATTTGGAATTTGGCATATATGGGGGGATGGTTTCTAGAATATTGAACATTAAGAGTCTCGGTGGGGGGGGACGCCTGGGTGGCTCAGTTGGTGAAGCGGCTGCCTTCGGCTCAGGTCATGATCCCAGCGTCCTGGGATCGAGTCCCACATCGGGCTCCTTGCTCGCCGGGGAGCCTGCTTCTCCCTCTGCCTCTGCTGCCACTCTGTCTGCCTGTGCTCGCTCTCTCTCTCTGACAAATAAATAAATTAAAAAAAAAAAAGAGTCTCAGAGGGGGGAAGCACAGTAAAGGGGTGCTAAGGTTGACAACCTTCTGAGTTTGCCCAGAGCTATCAATGTCCAAAGTAACATTGAATAATTGTTACTTGATTTACTCACTGTCAAATGTCTAGATGCTGAAAAGCTGCCTTCACTATCAAATCATTTTTCTGAATTAGCCCAGATTCTGGTTTGAGGAATTATAGAACATCTACCAAAGGTTTTTATGAAACTTGGAAGAGAGGTTTGTGTTAATCTACATTACAAAATGTACACTCTTAAGCACCTGTGGTGAGGCAAGCAAAGCTATAATCCTTTCCTGATGGCATTGACTCTGCTTTGCTCTCCCTATGTAAAAATGTACATGCCGCAACCCCCAGCATCCTGATCCTTCTTCTCTGCTCTCCCTTTATTGCTTCACTGCTTTTAAATGGCTAATGGGTGGCAGATAACATTTTGATTCTTTTTTTTTTGGTTCCTATCTCATGCCCAGACTTTCATTAAGAAATAAATGAGGAGATATATTTTTCATTTCTAGTTTTCCTTTAAAAAAGTCACCCTTCAAAGGATCCTTCCTATTCTCTTTTTTTTTTCAAATGGACTGAAAAATGCACAGCTCCTACCTGAGGTGTCATATCTCCTTGTCATATGAATGAGCTCACAGCAGATCCATGGGGACAGTGTCATCTGAGTAATGGTAGGAATTTATGTGTCTTTGGATTTCTGCCTTCTTTTGTAGTGGAAAAATGAATTTGTTAATGATAAAAAAAATCTCAACCAAGGTCCCTTATAAAATCCTTTCTATATAAATGCCAGAAGAAAGCCACTCAAATATATAGCTGATAAATGAATTTTTTTTTACTCTTGCCTTGCTTAGAGCTGGTTGTCTTATATTAATATAAGTCACATGACTCATCTTCACTGGTTATAGTATGTTGAATTTAGATGGCAGACTGTGGTTTTGTGGCATAAAATATTTTGGCTTGTAAAGGACCTTATGACATGTTTGTGTTTGCCAATAAATGGAGACAGAGAAAGGGGAAGGGAGAAATAGGGTGGGAGGAACAGAGTGGGGGGAGGACGAAAGGGAGAGGGAGAAGGGGGGTACAAATACACAAGAGAACTGTGTGGAATTAGGGATAGTCAAAAAGAACTTATAACATAGGGACAAGCACTGTTTTTTGAAAAAGTTTCTGAAAAAGTTTCATAGCTTGAACATAACATTCCATGATCAATGTAACTGGAAGTGCATAATTTTTGACTTCCTTAAAATCCAAATCTCCAAATCTATGTGCTATATGCAAAATGCTAAAAAGATAATTATAGCCCTAATATAATGCCATGCTGCCCAGGGAAAACTAAGAATTATAGTTTTCACTCTATTATTTATTCATCACAGAGCCCCAGATAAGTCACTAACCTCTCAAAATCCCAATTCATATATTCATAGATGGGCTGATGAGCAGTGTTGCAATAATGTTGCTGGGATTAAAAACCAAAGTGATATTTATATTTGAATACCTTTTGTTAGTACAATATTATCATGAATCAGATAGTTTTTATTATTATTGTTATTTCTGTGTCCTTCTGCTTGCTGGCCTGTTGACCTGAGCACTTTTACTTTCAGCACGATCTAGTTTAGCAGAAAGAGAGCACTGACCTGAGAGTCAGGAGCTTTCAGTTCTCATCATATTACACAAATTAATAGCTGTGTGGTTGTATACATGTTTCTTGTCCTGTCTAATGTTTGGGTTTCTCATCTGTAGAATGGAGGATTCTGGTAGTACCTACATTACAGAGTGGTTGTAAGGATTAAATGAGATCACACATATAAGGCATAGAAAAGTGCCTTTTCTATAGTAGACAGTAAAAGAATGATAGTGATAGGTGAGGCTGATGAAGTCATTCTTCTTCTTGGTTTATTTTCCTTGTTCACTTGTTCATATCACTTTCTCCTTTAAAATCTTGCGCAAAATTGAAGTCTTATAAGAAAAAAGTCTTTCTTGACTATCAGTTTGTCCTGATTTGTATTTTACTTGCCACCTCTTCAATACTTATATACACAGTTTATATCACATTAATTAGCTTTTTGCTTATTTTTAATGTAAAATGAGGTGGTTGATAATTGTTAAGAGCCTTCAATTTCTAAGCTCTTTTTTTCCTGCATTTTCGTTCTGGGCCTAATTTTTTCAGATTCCTGAGCACACGGCCATTTGCCAGTGGATCCGTAATGAGTGCCATACTCAAGTTAACAGATGGTATGGTGTGCTTGCTTTGAGGGGTAATTGCTCTTTCATCTTAATTTCCTCCCTTTGGCATTCCTTGGAAGCTGCTCAATGGTAATGTCATGAAGCATGGGGTGAAAATCAAAGTGAAGTCTATTTCAGAAAAAAAAGTACAGTTAAAAACTAGAGACCAGTGAAGTACTACCGAGGGAGGGGCTTTTCACCCTAGTATTAGGGGCCAAATAAGTCAAAGGGAACAATGGACTTATATTATTTGTTCATTCCTCTTTTTCTAAGCAAGGTGGCTATTCCTAGTTGTTAACTGTCTCCATTTTCCATAAACAAAATTTAAGACTCCTCCGTCTCCTAACATGTGATATCTTTGTCTAACACTTTAAGCCAAATCTTGCACCCTTTCCTCTATGGGGTCAGTTGCAAACCGCTACCTTTACTACAGACTTTCATTTATCTTTTCTTCCCCATCCCTCTCTCTCCACACACTTTGTTCTTTGATGTTTCTTATGTAGCTCTTTCTCCAACCCTCCGCCTTTTAAGTTCAGCCTTACTCTATCCTCTTTCCTTCTAGGGATAACTTCTCTTCCATCATTTTTACGAAAAATGGAGATATTTTCAATGACATTAAGTAAGAATTTTTTTGGTTGTAGTAGCTCAGCATTCCCTTGTGGAAGATTTTTATGGCTTCTTTTCATTTGGTACTGTTTTCTTCTTTATTACTTTTTCCCCTCTTCCCTCACAGCTCATAACACACCACTATGAGTGGAGAAGACCTTCAGTGAACAAATCCTGATCAGTTCATTGCTGTGAACACTACCAAACAACAGATGCCATCTGCCAATGTTGGATCCTCAGGGCAGTTCTCATCCACTCCATTTTACAAATTCCAGAGGTGAAATAATTTACTCTTAAGACAGGGCAAGGGTTAAAGAGAGTTTGTGTTTCCTGGCTTTGTTATATTAGTCCAGGGCATCGTTCTATTTTTCCATTTGAAATCTCAAAGCCTACTGAACTAGCAGGAAGTTCTGAAAGGACTACCTCCTCCAGTTCTAAAAGGACTACCTCCTCTAGTTTAGAAAGAATGTTGCTTAGGGAAACTGCAGCAGAATATAACAGTGAAGCCAGAAAGATCAGGGAGTCAGAAGCATTACTGTGAGATAGAAGGAAATAACTGGCGTGCCTAACTAGCCCAGGAAGCATGTTTGATAATACCCAGGAGGGTCTACAGTGGTGCTAGCTGTATAGATACTAGCCTTTCACTTTGTTTCTTACATTTTACTCTTTGAGTTGGCCTGCTGTGTTTTCTGTGTCACTGGCAATTCTGTTGACCACAACACTTCAATTGAATCACAGCTTGAGTGTTCTTGAAGTTTCATTCCCTCTAATCTTGCTGGATTCTTGCTTATGTGAGAGTTTAAAACTTTTTCTTTCAAAAAGTACCTGATGAAATTCAAGTCTTTAGCTTCTGTTCCCCTTGTCATTTCCTCTAATCTGGACTTTTATGGATTGAATGTTTTTATTACAATAAACGCTAAAAGTTTTGTCCGATGGACCAGTCATTCTAGATTTCCTTGTTCTTTGTGGTACTGTATGAGCATTTTAGGGATGGTCATTTCTCAAAGATGATCTAAAAAAATCTCCATATTATTAAAACACCCTGTGATCACTCTTTACTTTCCAATAGGTATTGAAAAAATTCTTATTTTCCCTTTTTAATTGGGGTTTTTGTTGCATAGGGAAGGAAAACCCTGATTCAGGTATCTGGATTCAACTCCTGAATCTGTTACTAACTCCATTCGTGATCTCGAGCAACTTACTTTCTCTCCTTGGGCCCCAGGTTTCTTATCATAAGTGAAGAATTTGGAATGGGTTGATTTTTTAAAAAATTTTATTTATTTATTTGACAGAGAGAGATCACAAGTAGGCAGAGGAAGGGAGAGAGAGAGAGATGGAAGCAGGCACCCCGCTGAGCAGAGAGCCCGACACAGGGCTTGATCCCAGGACCCTGGGATCATGACCTGAGCCGAAGGCAGAGGCTTAACCCACTGAGCCACTCAGGCGCCCCTGGGTTGATTTTTATATAGGGGCTAATCATTGCTGATAGTTTAGGACTCTTTATTTTTCATTTAGTATGAAAAGATTATTGGGGAAGTAGAAGGGATTTTGGCTGGATTTTCCTCTGTATTTCTTTCTTTTTTTAAAATTTTTAAAGATTTTATTTATTTGACAGACAGAAATCACAAATAGGCAGAGAGGCAGGCAGAGAGAGAGGAGGAAGCAGGCTCCCCACTGAGCAGAGGGCCCCATGTGGGGCTCGTCCCAGGACCCCGGGATCATGACCTGAGCCAAAGGCAGAGGCTTTAACCCACTGAGCCACCCAGGCACCCCTTCCTCTGTATTTCTAAAGACCAGAATGGGAAATCTTAGTCATGGGGTTGTAAAAATCATTCCATCATAGTGAGGGAAATTAACATGAAACAGTGGTGAAGCTAGCTTGTGTAAAACATTCTGAATTTCTTTTTCTTCTTTGACTTTTGTTTGCATGTGTTTAGCTTAACTCTGCTTTTAAGTGTGTGTATTTTGTGGAAATGGTCCTCTTTTCCTTTTATGCCTGCTTCATGTTCTCATCTTCCCTCTCCCTTACTGAATCATTCATTTCTGAATAGTTTGCAATTTTCAACTTAATTAGGTCTTTCCCCTAAGTGAAGAACACAGCTGTTTCTTCTCTAATGCTTTGGCAGCTGCCTCTGCCTTTCCCAAAATGGAATCATTAGCTCTTTCCTTCAGTTTCTTAGTTGGTCATTAGTTCAGGACTACTAGCCCATCTCCTGGTGCTAGAACTCTCAAATCTCATGGCCAGAGTTACTCTCATTGCCTTTGGTGCCTTTCAATCTTTTGGGGGTTTAATTCTTTTTTTTTTTTAAGATTTTATTTATTTGTCAGAGAGAGAGAGAGAGCGCGAGCGGAGGCAGAGGGAGAGAAGCAGGCTCCCCGCCGAGCAAGGAGCCCGATGTGGGACTCGATCCCAGGATGCTGGGATCATGACCTGAGCCGAAGGCAGCTGCTTAACCAACTGAGCCACCCAGGCATCCCAAGGTTTAATTCTTATGAGAAGAGATCTAGCAGTCCTTCAGAGTTCTGCTTGCCTCATTATCTCTGGTGATTCCATTGTTCAGCTTTTTGAGGTGCTGAATCATCTATGGGGAGAACCTAGCCTGATGTTGCTGATGTGTTTTTTTAGAGAAAGAGAAGATAAGAAGATCCTAAATGTACTTTGTCCCAGAATTAGATGACCCCTATTTGTTCACTTCACAGATTTTCCATTACAATTCCCAAGAAGCATTCTTGCCCATTGATCTTTTTGTCTTACTTTTATGTGCCTGTGTTTCAGAAAGTGATTGCTGTTTTTCTCTAGATGCTCTGACTTTATCTGCCCCTCTGGCCTTTAATTTTATGATTACGCACATCAGTGGTTAATTGTCAGGATTTGCACGTATCATACCTTGCCCTTACATCTAAGATATCAAGTCAGCTTCTGCGCTCTACTCCAACTCCCTTCTTACATTATGCTCCCTGTTAATCAACCAAAAGCCTTCTGTATTGTCAGATTAGCAGTGTTGTTACAAATGTGTTTGATGAAGCCTGGTTTTGCTTCCCCACCCCAAGTGCCTCATTCAATTTAATTCTTCATACTTAACCTATTAGGTATCTTGTCAGTATTTCCTTTTTGACGTCTAGATTTTAAATTTGAGTGCGTTCTGTGTGTGTGTGGTTATTTTTCTTAAGTGGTGAGATCTGTTGCAGCAGAGTCAGAATTAACTTTGTATCTAAGAGGAAAGCAAGCACAGAGAGAAAGAACATTTCTCACATTCTCAGAAGGAGTATTCAAGGGTGAGCCCTTGGCAAAATTGTGGCAACAGTGTGACCATATCTATCTGCCTGCATCTTCCCCTCCATTTGAGAGCACAGGCATCCAGTGCTCCCCTTGGGTTTTCTTACTTTCTGTCACCATTAGCCTTTCTACTCAGGGCCCTGCATTCTCAGGCTTTCTTTGCTTGTTTTCTGCTTCCAACATATAAACTTATCTGTTCCATGTTTCATTTCCCCAAGGTCCTAATTATTTCAAGGGACCTGTGAAACTTACTGGTCTCCCTTTGCAAATAGCGTTTAATATCTTTTTTTATTGAAGTATAGTTGACATTCACTATTACATTAGTTTCAGGTGTACAGCATAGTGAATTGACAATTCTATACATTATGTTATGCTCACAATGGGTAAGTGTAGTTACCATCCATACCACATGATGTTATTTTAATATTATTGTCTATATTCCTATGCTGTACTTTTCATCTCCATCATTTATTTTATAACTGAAAGTTTGTGCCTCTTAATCCTCTTCAGTTATTTAGTGTAATGATAATACAAAGAAAAAAAATCAATGGCAGCATTTGGGTCACCAAGGCAGCCCTGATGAGGGTGATGTCTTTAACATGGAGTCTCTGCTAGCATCCCTTCCTTGATATCCCACCACAGTTGGCTTACATGATCCAAGAATAAGGCCAGCTTGGACTCCGATCTATTCCCAAAGAGTCAGAGCTTCCTGATTAATAACAACACTTAACATGTAGTGAGTTCTTCCTTTGTGCCAGGAACTCTTTAGCTTGGTTTACATGCATTTCCACTTTATTTTTCTTATCATGTGATTGTTGGCTGAAATCTGGGTTCGTTTCATGTCTTTTCCTCCTTCTGTAAATTAGAAATCATTGGAACATTACAAATAATTATTTTAAATTTTCAAAAAGGTACCCCCCTAAAATAAACCATCCTAACACCCCCAGGAGGTCAGTGCTATTATTCCTATCTTACAGATAGAAAAAATAAAAACAAACCAAGGCACAGAGAGTAACTTTAACTTCCATACAATAGGGCTATAAAATGGTAGAACTGGGACTTAAACCAGGCAATCCTGCTCCAGATCACATAGTCTTAGACCCTATGCTCCACTGCCTCTGGAGGAGAGATGGTGCCTTTTCCAAATGCGCACTTCACTGAAAAGAGCTGGATTCAGATGTGCTGCAGGGTATAAGTAAGCTCTTTTTTTTTTAAAGATTTTATTTATTTGACAGAGATCACAAGCAGGCAGAGAGGCAGGCAGAGAGAGAGAGAGGAGGAAGCAGGCTCCCTGCTGAGCAGAGAGCCTGACGCGGGGCTCGATCCCAGGACCCTGGGATCATGACCTGAGCCGAAGGCAGAGGCTTTAACCCACTGAGCCACCCAGGTGCCCCATAAGTAAGCTCTTTTGACAAGGAGCAGATTATGTCTTGAGTTGCTCCAGTAGAGGTGACTTACATATATGTCATTTTTTTTCTTGAGAGAAGCTTGCCTTCAGATACAGTGCTGCAACAGAAAGGTTTGCCTTTGCTTTTCTGCCCCCCCCCAAATTAGCAGTGTTAAAGGTTTTCTTCACCAGTCCCTATGGTGTTAGGTATGCATGGTTGTCAAATGCCTAGGACCAAGCTGACGCTCTATTTTCCCCTACGTTTGGAGCTGGGGATGAGCTGTGGGGAAGTCTCTTCTTGGTGCTGGTGAGCAGGAACACGGCAAACTCACATTGGGGGTTCTATGAAGAGGAGAGAAGACTCACCCATACTCTCAAGGGTGAGAATGGTCAGAAACCCTGCCTCAAGTGAGGTAGTGCCAACCTTTTCATTATAAGCAGTTTTTCCATGTAGTTGTAGAATGAATTGTTTTCTGAGGTGGATGGTTGTATTCCCTGTTATTACTGCTTTTAGATTTTATTGGCTGATGCTTACTTACTAGCAGACAGAAAGCTTTGCCCCATGGGCTGCTGCAGTCATGGTAATGAATACTCTGCTCAGGAAGGGAGCTTTCTTTTTCTTTCCCAGTAGCTGTTATCCCAACACTGGGAATTTAGTACATTCACTTATTCATTTATAAAGAGGATTAAATCCAGAATGAAACAGGGAGCAGTTATACCCAGTCTGTGCTTTGCATGAGTTTCAAGGTCTGCACAGCTCCAGCTGTGTAAACATGATTGAAGAACTTAGGTATTGTGTAATGGAGGCTTGTAGTTTGGGATGGGCCCATAAGGCTAGGCTGGAGCCAGACATTCTTCCATCTACTCCAGTCCACACCCTGTGTGTGGCTTGCTCAGCTCCTAGAGTCAAAAGTGAAAATGGGCAGCTGGTGTTAATTATTCTGTCTCATATCTTCTTAGCAGTAGGGGATGAGAACTAGGTAAGGGTTAGGACACTCTAAAGCCTATCCTCCAAGATGCTCCAGTTATGGTGCTAGGAAACAAAGGGAAGGCATTGAACAAAATAAGAAAGCCCAAAATATCAAATATGACAATAAAAAATAAAATACCTATTAAAATTAGAACTGCATTTATATTTAGTTTGATTCTTTCTGTGATCACCAGAAGCAAGAGCAGAGAAATACCATGTTCAGAAAGGACCAGTTTGTTCTGATATCTGGACTCAGCTTTGTCATTGAGATTCATTTACATAAGGACTAGCTCAATAATGCTAAAGACTTTTACTATATAAACACTACTATTGTGAAAGGAAATGTGGTTTCTCCATCACAAATACAAATATTATGGATCATCCAATTCATAGAGTCTGGGGTCTTTCTAGTAATTGTTCTGTCCCTCCAAAGAGGCATATGGGCATGCATATTCCTGAGCTCCAAGGTATGGACTTTCTGATGAAGTAGCAGGTTTCCATGCCTTGGATTCTCCAGGTTATTCTTGGGGAAGGTCAGTTATAATTAAAACTAAGGCAGTTAGTTGGCTTTCCACTGGGTGTGAATGCCAGGACATGGTTCTGATTAAGGAAGAAAATAAAACATTATCTTTTAAATGCACTGGGATGCTGTTGCATTTGGGGATAAGCCAGTAGGTTAGGTTCACTCCTAATACAGCTGACTATTGGAAAACTATTTTCCTGAGCAACTCCTTTTAAAGCAGTGTCTCTGAGACACAATATCCTTTTGCAGAATAGAAAGCCTCTGGTTTGGGAAGAAAAGTCGGTGTGGTAGAGTACTGAGTTTGGATCATACGGGAAGTGTTCAAGAATAGGATGGGGAGGAAAATTCAATAAATTACCTTTCAGTGCAATATTGGGATGTAAGGGAAGCAAGACACTTGCTATAGAGTTCTAGGCTGTGATGTAAGCACATACATTCCTTTGTTCTGGGAATCTGAAGTTGTGGGAATCTGAAGAGACATAAAGAGGCCTCTACACTAGCAGCGGGGCATATGGGAACCCCTATGTGTTCCATCATATCTAACCAGGGAGTAGGGAGTAGGCAGGCCTTTCAGTACTGTCCTTGTGGCATGCCTGGAACTCAAGACTAGAATGCCTGTTAGTGCTATGCTGAATGCTGTAACTGTAACATGTGCAGAGCATCCTATAACACTTAGATCCTGGCTTCTTATCCAATTCGTTAGGCATGAGCCCTGTGGGTGCCATGATAGCACTGGAAACTTGATAGCACTGGAATTCCTGCAACTGAAAAGGAAACACATTTGGCTTCAACTTCATCTACAATCACTTACACTTAAGCTATTGATAGTTGATTGGGATCTGTAGACTGCTGGGCTTGTGCCATGGGACTTCCAAGCATATTTGATGGATGGAATAGACAGGGAGACTATAGATTTTGGCAAGCTATAGTTCCCATTAGTCAGGATGACTGTATCTGACACTAGAGATTCCAATTCACCAACATGAAGCTTACTTCTCTAGGCTTTGGCTGATGGCCCAATGATATTAACGTGAAGAACAGGAGAGGAACAGTGTTACATTAGACTATGAATTTCCAGTGAGCAAATCCTTCAGTAGTTTACTGAATACCCGTTGATTTTTTGGGGGCAGACATAAAATTCATGGCAACTTCTTTAGAATTTGAGGGAATTGCAAGTTTTTAATTTTTATTTTATAAGAAAAATTAACGATTTACCCTCTTAATAGGGAAATGTGGTCTCTTTATTATAGGGTGTGCAGACTATGTTTGTAGTTGTACAGTTAATATTCCTCTCCAAGTTTTTCTTGTAGGGGGTGCTGGTAAAATACCTTGCTGAGGACAGTCCAGAAGGAGACACAGCTGTTTCTCATATTTGGAGCCCTCCCCACCCCCCACCCCCTAGAATCATTAGGCTTATTCTGAAGGTTCCTTGGTGGGAAGGAGGAAGTGTCCCAGAGAACAGATTTTTTCCATATTGGTGGATTTTCTGTCAGACTTGGCGGCTGCTCTTGTTTCTGATTGCCTCCCTGTAGCTTCCCTGGAGTTGTGAGTTTCTAGGCAGAAAGATTTGATGTGACGAGGAAAGGCTACAAAGCTGAAGGAAGAGAGTCGGAACTGAATGGTTAAGACGAAGCTATTTTGGGCATGGCAGAAACAAGTTGAATCCTATGGAATGGAGAAAAGGGAAATGAGATGAGAAAAGAGGAACACGAATTAATTCATGAGAGCACTTATTATTTATAGGTGGGAATAAAAGGTCCATTGAACTCCAGGGGAACTTTCCTTTATGCAGTGCCTGTGACTATGTTGAAATTTTGTAAAGGCAATTCCATCTTAAATGCACTGGGGGAGCTGACAGCCTACAGTTCGTGGATTACACTTACACCATCTAGTGCATAATCAATTTACTCTTCCCCGGCCCTGGACAATATTCAGGGTGTGGTCAGGAGAAAGTAAATAGAACAGATGGAAGATTTCCTCTCAAGAGAGTTCAAGGGCTTCCTTAAACAAAGGCAAGATGCCCCCCCTTTCACACTCCAAACAACCTTTCAGAGAACTACCTAGGAAATTCTCTGGCTTCCTCACAATCCCCAAATAATTTCTGAAACATTTAGGTACTCTGATTAGTTTTGCTTTTTAAAATAAAAGTTGGTTTATGTGTGCTAAAAAAAAATCATCTGGACAATCTGTGTCTATTTGGGTGGTGCAGAAGAAAGGCGAACTCTTGTATCAATCTTTATTCCCTCTGTAAACACAGATGACCAGAAGGGAAGGCTGTTATTAATGGTAATGCAGACCAGAAAAAAGGCTATTATTTTCAGTCTGTTGAACAATACAAAAATGCTTCTCAAGCACTGTGTTCAGATGTTTCTTTTTATTAGCCGTCACACAAGGAATTAGACTCATTTCAAACAGTTCATTTTCCCACTCTTGTCTCTGTAAAATCATTACTCATGAGTGGTTTCTTTGTTGAAATACTGCTGACCTCCGATATTGGAATGGATAACAGGGCGTTGAACATATAAACTTTTCAGTTTGCATGAACTCTGGAAGAAGGGGGACAGAGATTCCCCAGGAGAAGAAAATCATTTGTCAGTGCCCTTGTTTGTTAGTTACTGTCCTTTATAAGCATCTTATCCAGGAAGCTGTCAGCATTGCAATTCTGTGGTGTGTGTGTGTACGCGCGTGCGCGTGCACGCGCATGCGCACGCGTGTGTGTGTACGCGCGTGCACGCACATGCGCACGCGTGTGTGTGATTAATAACAGGAGAGAGCTCTTTGAATGCCAGCAGGAGGTTTAAAATATAATTCTGCATCTGCCCTGCTCTTTTCTCCTTTCCAATCTTTTTCTACCCCCTGCCTCCAATCCAAGACCATTAGGATAAATAAAGGAGTTGTGCCATGTCTTAATATATGAGCAGATGATGATCCTTAGCTCTTCAACAAGGCGCCATTTGCATTTTGCCAAAGCTGATTATTTTATCTGCAGTTTTAATAACAAGCCAGATTATTTTCTGTTCACTAACCGATAGAAGCAAATAAAAAGATTGCAGAGTGGAATTAAGAGGATAAGAAAGCTCTAGGGCCAAAGAAGTCTTTTTCTTTAATTAAGAAGTTCAGTTTACTCTTAGAATATTTCTATGCTAGAATCCAGCATCTTATATTAAACAAGTCTGTGCCCTCCCCCTCTGTAACTGCCAGATCGGCATCTCAGAGAACAGAAATCATTCAGGCTTGAATGAAGCTTTAAATTCTCTACTCTCAGTCCTTTCTTGTTTTCTGAACATAGAACTAGATTTCTCAGGGCTTCTCTAGCCACAGCATGGCGTTCCTTCATTAGGTACATGTTTTGCAGACCCAGTCATGAAAGATTGGCGTTTTATCCGACAAGGGGCAAATGCAATAAAATGGAGTTCAGGAGATGTAATGTTTTGGAAAAACAGATTATTCCAAGGCTGTAAAGATACATGATCTGTATTAAAAGGGCAGAGCATTTAAATTTTACCAGACTAGTTTTAATAATCTTTTGATTTGTTCCATGGATTTTTTTTGCAGCTTTATTGAGAAATAATTGACATATAATGCTCCATTGTTTTAACCTGTGAATGGAAATGAGTATTCAGGATGATGAGGACTGGTGGTGGTATGTGCACATGCATGTGTATGAACGTGTGTGTATGTGTGTGTGTGTGTGTTTTTTCTGTTTTTGTGCCTATAATCTAGGCTCACTATGCGTCAGTATGTACATAGATTTTACTAGACCTGTATCAGGGTGTCTTAACCGCTGTTATCAACCAAAAAGCCTTCTGATACTCTTATAATTCAGAGTTTGAGCCACCTCAGAAAAAGCCCTCACAGCTGTGGCCCAAAGAGATTCCAAGAGTTCTTTGATGTTTCAGATGGAGCAACCATTTTTTCTTTCAATGGAGAGTTGGACAACCTAAGGGCCAGGGGGTCAAACATTAACTGCCATGTGCTAAAGGTGTAAAGGACTTTTTCTTCCTAAAAAGAGCAGCAGGACAAGCATAGGATGTCTTCAAATGATCAAGCTTCCTCAAAGAATATATTAACTGGTCTCACTTCTGAATTTGTCTAATTGCTTTTGAGGCAGCACCCTGAAAAATGGGACTTGCTTTCTACTAGTATTATTAAATGGACACTTGGAGAAAGAATAATTATGAGTATTTCTAAGGAAAAGAGCAAAATAATAAAACTGAGCATTGTCCACGAAAGATGGATAATGACAAGTAAACATAGAAGGTGGTGTTTGATCCCTTCAATTTTGGTATTCATTATTCATAGTTATTATTCATAAATTCCAGCACAAATGTTAGGCCTGCACCCCAGTGACACATTTGCATTTTATTTTAAGTTGATTTCTACCTGGTTTTGCAAACAAGGATTTAATGGTTTTTCTTGTCTTTTAGTCTCCCTCTGTTGCTATAGCTTGTCTTTCTCATATACTGACTTCTTTCCCTTTCACACTCTTTATCTCCATCATCTGTCTCATTCCCTTATCCAAGATTCATTCATTCCTTTCCTCCCCCACTTCCTCCCTCCCTCCCTCTAAAGTTCTAGGAGAAAAGATTTCTAACACATGAAAGTGATATTTGAATAGATTCCCCCTAGGCAATCAATTTACTTTTAATTTGTCTGGAACTAAGCTTTCCTTTGTTGCAATGAGGAAGGATTGAAACTGCTGTAAAATTTATTAGCTTCCAGGAAGATATTTGAAATGAAATTTTTTTAATGATTGTTCTGGTTGCTGTACCCAGAAGCGGTGTCATAGCAATTACAGTATTCCAGATGGTTGCTGAAGTTACACTGAAACATCGATATAATGCTAGACTTTTCTATGAGGCTTTTGGACTAACAAATAGTCCAATGTAGGTAGTTAATAGATATTAATCTTTCTGACACTTGTGTGTGCATCCAGTGACTATTTCTGGTGACTTCTACCTAGCTGATGTCACGACGTGCACTATCCTTTTGAATCATTACAAGGGACAGTGATTGGTTTACTGAGAACTTTATTTTTCAAATGTGAAAGAAATGATTGGAGAATTACTAATGTTGCTTCTTAGCTTCCCCACCCAGTAACAAGAACATTTTGGCAGTCAAGAATCTTCAAAGAATTTAAAAATTTCTGCTGCAACATTTTTTTGATTTATGTATGGTGTTGCCTGTTTTACAAAATTGAATGTCCTGGGACTTGACTGAAGGAAGCGTCAGTTCCTGTTAAGAGGAACACCAGCTTTTTTCCCCCTCCAACATTAAATTTTCATTAAAAAAAGAAAGGTTTTTTTTTTTCCCTCTCCTGGCTAACATACCCTGTCTCTCTTGCTTTCTATACTAGTCTTATTTGTGCCATCCTCACTACATATTCTATCTAATCCCCTGAAGCTCATGACCAACATAAAAGTGGCTTTTTTTCTCAAACTAAAGATGTATTAGCAATTTCCTTATTTTCCAGGAAAGAGTAAAACCAAGTTGGCAATGACTTTAATTCAGCGCCACTTGTAAGGATCATCTGAAGGTTCTGTCTTGCCAGCAGCATAAACTACCTGTAGAATGTGTGAAACGGTCTGACTGTTTTTAATCTACACAAAATCAAACAACTGGTTTGAACTCTTCACAGAAGTGACTAGGTGTTGTAGGTGTCTGACAGATACAGGCTAAGGGACTTAATTCTGTGGAAATTGTAGAATGAAACCTTAAAAAATGGTTCCACTTTGCTCAGAGTTTCAGTATTTCTGTGTTCCTCCTTTGGGGGACAAGTTCAATGGCCTTCTGTGACACCTCATATTTGACTTGTAAACATGCCTTTTCGTAGTTTCTAAGCACCCAGATGAAGTCCAGCACTTTGTAAGATAATTTTCATTACCATAGAAACCAAATGCAAAGATTCCGGTTTAGTCAATTTCTGCTTGTCTCTTATTTCTTAGTATCAGTTTTCCAGGCAGCTTTCTGCTTCATTTCCTTGCTCCCCATGCATCAGCACAAATGATTTATACTTATATACATCTTGAAATCTCTTATTTATGGGTTGAATTGAGTTGAGTGCTAGTACAAAAATGAAAACTCCAGGGACTATTGTGATTGCCCAAATTGCAACTTAGATTGTAGGACTGACTGTACATGTCACACTGTCATCTATCATAAATACTCAGTTCTCAAGCACTTCAACTTCAATATGTTTTAACTTTGTCTCTTTGACCAGCTCAGCACTGAAGATTCCATTGAAGATAATTCAGTTGCTTTGAATTCTGAAGGGGACATCTTTTCAATCTATTTTCATGTTGTACCGGGAGTAAGTGAATTTCAGGTGCATAGACTGTGAATGAGGAGAGAGGCTTATGTGCCATTTGGCATCACAGAGGCCAAGTGTTAGGTGGTACTTGCTAATTGATGCTGGTCTGTCAAATGGTCTAGGACAAGATTGGGGTCCATCAGTTTTTTTCAACCATCCTCTCCACCCCAAGCTAAAACTCAACTTTACAGATTCCTGCTGTTTAACAGGTTAGCTATCCTGAAAATACCAAACTATGCTAATCAGGGCTGCCCTTTTTCTTTGCCTATCTGCTGTTTTTTGACGTCTCTTTGTCGGCCTCAGGATACTGTGCCTACACCGTGCCCTTCCTAGCTATCTCTACCTCTAGACATTTGTAGCCTTTATTATTCCACAAAAACTCTCCTAATATGGGTCCCCTTCATACATATTTTTGCTGTATGACCAAAGAAAGTCTAATGATCTCAATTTTGTAGTGGATTCTCTTATTTTAACAGAGACCTTTAATGCTTGTACCTGGCTGAATGAACAATGTGGGAATTTCGCTCTCTGTTACAAGGGCTGGCTTTTGGATAGCTCTCCTTTGGCGTCCATCAAATAATACTATGTAGGTGTTCTGAATATCAATCACAGTTCTGGCATCTTACCCCTTCTGCCTATTGTCTGTCAGACATATATAGTGCTGTGAGAAGGGCTGCTAACAAGTCGGATGCTACGAGAAGAAAAAGGAATTATTAGGGAGGAACCAAAATGTCAGAAAATTCTGAAAGAAAGAGAAGGGAGTGAGAAAGAGACAAGTCATTGTAGTGTAATTTGTGATTTACTTATTTACACTAGAGTGACTGCTGGTTAGCTTGGTGTCATTGGTTCATGAATCTCTAGGGATATCTCAGCCTTCACTGATGTGCCCTTGAATATTTTATAGATGGAACTCCAAATTTTCTTGCCAAAACTTTGGGTCCTTTAGGAAGTGAGTGTAAACTCCTTTCAGAATTACAGCCTGGAAGTACTCTGGGAAGTTGTCATTTTGCAAAGTCCTAAGCTCTTATTGAATTTTTGTTAGTTGCTCTAAACACCCAAAAGAAGTCCAGTCCTTTATATGTCAATCAGATCAAAACCAAGTCAGAATGTTTAAAGCCTGGATAATATTTCCAGCTCCTCTCTCTTCCTCCCTTCCTCTCTTCCTTTGTTCCTTCCTTCCTTCCTTCTTGCCTCCTTCCCTGTCTTCATTCCTTCATCCCTTCTTTCCTTCCCCTCCTTCCTCTCTTTTTCACTGAGCCCATTGCTACTCTCCTTGCTCTGTTAAGTTACAGAAGTTCTTTCCCTTGACTTGCAGGCCTTAAGATGCTTTTAAGAACCCTTTCCAGGATAATTATTTCTTTTGGTAATTCCTGGCATATTGGGGGCATTAATTTTGCCATCCATATTTTAATTAGTTTTGCCAGAAAGAGTCAGCATCTGCAGTTGGTCTAAAAGGCTCACTATAGGTCACATTTTTGGTTTCAATTTTATAGGAATTAGCAGCAGTTGTGTTTGATGCCAAGAAACAATGCTTGATATTTGAATAACACATTCATTTAATAAAATAGTTGCTTCTGCTTATTGCATTGTTAACTTATTAGAGTACAGGCCTATTAGCTGTTGTTAAAATTGAAAACTCCGAAGCACATGACAAATATATTTTCAACTGGACATCAAAGCATGATACATTTCTTTAAGACCTGCATATAGTATTTAGGAAACCACTGAGCGGCTAAGATGACACTTGACTTTAATATTTCTGAAGTGCTACATTTACTTTATTGTTTCTGACACAGCTGCCTAGTTTTCTTTGTAGGTTTTCATGGTGTTTCTACTAAATAGAATAGTAATTTCCACTTTTAGGAGTTGTATCAGTGGCACAGTATCTGGTGTGCTGACTAAAGTTTTTTTTTTTTATTGCTATCACTCATATACCTTTTTTTATCCAATCACATTAAACTGTTACTGAGTACCTGCTCTATGCTGGACACATTGCTAGCTTCTTTGGGTATGGGAGGGAACAAAATAAATATAATCTTTGTTCATTTAGAGTTTATAAGCTAATGTTGAATATAAATATTAGACAACTATAATGTGTGTTATAAAAGGAAATGGTGGTCTCTCTAAGGGATCAGGGATTCCCTGAGAAAGTTAAATTTAAATGGAGACTTCAGGGATAATGTATCAGTTATAAATAGTGTTCAACTGCTGGTAATAAAGACTCTCCTCTCCCACTAAAGAAAATGAATTGATGGCCTAACCAAGAGGGAGGCTTATTTTTCCTCTTATATGAAAGAAGTTCAGGTCTAGTGAGGTGGGTCTACAATATATTTGGTATCCCAGAGCTCTTCCATCTTTCTATTCTGCTATACATAGGCATGTGGCTTCCATCCTCACGGTTGCTTCATGGTGGTAAGATGGATACTGTAGATCCAGCCATCATGTCTCCATTCCAGTCAGGACAAAGCAGGAAGGAATAAGGACAAAAGGGTCTCTCCAGCTACATCACCTCCCTCCTCCTATTAAGAAGTTTTCTTGACATCCTGCCTTCAAAACATTGGTCCAATCTTAGTTAAATGGCCATGCCTTTTGACAAGGGAGGCCAGGAAATCCAGTGTTTTAGCTGGCACATTGCCAATCCCAACCAATAAGTGGTTCTATTTCTAAATATTAAATATAGATAGGGATATTTGGGTGCAGTTCATTATGTGTGCTTCGGATGATTAAAAGGTAGGTGGGCCAAGAGGGGATATTTCCTAGCAGTTATGTTTTCTTGATTAGGCACACATGAGAAATTTTAACAACACTTAACCTGTTCATAATTGGTGCTACCATCCCCTTCATTATGTCTTACAAAAGTTGCTTTTGTTGTAGATTATTTTGCTCAGGGGGTGATGTAGATTAAGCTAAGTGGATGCATGTGAGTACAATCCAGGAAGCTTTCCTGATTTGCATATCACTTGCTTATGGGTTATGTTACTGCTGCTACTTAGAAGTAACTAACTACTTGAGCTCTTAGGAACTGGAACTCACTTTAACTTTCCCTTTCTGCCTCATTGACTGCAGATCACTTTTGAGGAGGTAGCCCATAGCTCTTGTTAACTGTTACTTTGAACTTTTCTATGCTAGAGTTTTGTCTCTGATCATTGGTATCTTTGAGTTAAATACATCCAAACTCTGAATCACAATAAAGACCTGCAGCATTATGGAACACATTCATTGTGGCTGGACATCTATACAAACCCAACAGAGCTTCTTAGCTCTTCTATTCCATCAGGACTTTGAGAGTTTTAGCAAAGCCTGAGATGGCGTTTTCATCATTTTCTTTTTTACTTTGGTTGGGACCATGTGTAGGCTCCTTCTGGTGTGGAAGCACATTGTTTGCCTACATCTGAAGAGATCGTGGTTTTATGAGGAGGGTAGAAATTGCTGCAAAAAGATTTGCTAATATTTGCACAAAATAACATATTCTCTCCTTTTTCTATTTGAATTACTTCCTTATCCATCATGTCTTAATCATTGTTGTATCTTATGCCTTTTACTTGAGACAAATTTAAAAAATTTTAAAGATTTTTTTTATATATTTGGGAGAGAACGAAAGCAAAAGAGATCACAGAGGGAGAGGCAGACTCCTGGCTGAACAGAGAGTCTGATGCAGGGCTCAATCCCAGATCCCGGGCCAAAGGCAAAAGCCTAACCGACTGAGCCACACAGGCACCCCTAAGATAGATAGATAGATACTTTTTTTTTGCCAGAGGTTTTAGGTTTCTGTTGCCAAGGTCCCTAAGGACAGATTGTGACCAAATACATATTACCACCTAGATTGAAGTGATAGTATGTATTTTTTTCTCTGTATTTTGATTTTGGTCTAAACCTGATCGAAAGAATGGCTTTGAGATTTGTGTGTTCCTCTTCTGAACTTACATATTTTACCTATTTATTTTTGTAAACCTTAGGGACAAGTTCAGAATCAGGGAAGACCTATTTGCAAATTCATTATCACCCCTAATTATGGGTACATTTGAATTAAAGACATATGCCTTCATTTATCTGTACCTGGCAATGTGTTTGAATTTTCAAAACTGTATGTAGATTTTAGAGGTTTACATTTTGCTTTTTGTAGGCTCTGATCAAGATGTAACAAGGTATAGAGTCATAAATAGGCACATAAGAGGAATATTAGGAGGGAATTAGTGAATTATTAGCTGACCTCCATTTCAGCTGGAGCCTACATCTTGACAGTTAATTTTTTGACAACTAATTTTTATGATACAAAATGGTTCCTCTCTACTCTCATACCTCCATCCCTAGCCCCAGTACTACATGATGGTAGGCACATAACCTCTACCAGTCCTATGCTATTCCAAAAGTAATTTATTTGCTTTTTCATATCTGGTCTAACTTCATTGCTATTCTTTTTTTTTAAATTTCTTTTCAGTGTAACAGAATTCATAGTTTTTGCACCACACCCAGTGCTCCATGCAATGCGTGCCCTCCATAATACCCACCACCTGGCTCCCACAACCTCCCAACTCTGGCCCCTTCAAAACCCTCAGGTTGTTTTTCACAGTCCATAGTCTCTCATGGTTCATCTCCCTCTCCAATTTTCCTCCACTGTCTTCTCCTCTCCATCTCCCCATGTCCTCCGTGTTATTTGTTATGCTCTGCAAATAAGTGAAACCATATGATAGTTGACTCTCTCTGCTTGACTTATTTCACTCAGCATAACCTCTTCCAGTCCCGTCCATGTTGATACAAAAGTTGCGTATTCATACTTTCTGTTGGAGGCATAACATTCCATACTGCACATGGACCACATCTTCCTTATCCATTCGTCTGTGGAAGGGCATCTTCGTTCTTTCCACAGTTTGGCGACCGTGGCCATTGCTGGTATAAACACTGGAGTGCAGATAGCCCTTCTTTTCACCACATCTGTATCTTTGGGGTAAATACCAAGTAGTGCAATTGCAGGGTCATAGGGAAGCTCTATTTTTAATTTCTTGAGGAAGCTCCACACTGTTCTCCAGAGTGGCTGCACCAACTTGCATTCCCACCAACAGTGTAAGAGGGTTCCCCTTTCTCCACATCCTCTCCAACACACGTTGTTTCCTGTATTGCTTATTTTGGCCATTCTAACTGGTGTGAGGTGGTATCTCAATGTGGTTTTAATTTGAATCTCCCTGATGGCTAGTGATGATGAACATTTTTTCATGTGTCTGATAGCCATTTGTATGTCTTCATTGGAGAAGTGTCTGTTCATATCTTCTGCCCATTTTTTGATGTGATTATCTGTTTTGTGTGTGTTGAGTTTGAGAAGT
>PISX010016762.1:0-45244 GCA_004024625.1 Mellivora capensis | reverse complement strand
CGGAGTCCGAGTGGGCCCCGACCTGCCTCCGGGGTGACCTCCTAGGGTCTGAGGTGAGCCCTTGGGGCGCCAGTCTGGGGTTTATAGGGACTCGCGGTGGCCAGGAGGCATGCAGGTGTCCCCCGGGAGGGCGGACGGGCGGGCCTGTGCCCGGTCTCTCTGCAGGGACACCCCCCCTTGTCTCTGCGCCTGCGACACAGGGAGGGAGCGCACAGGGTGGACGACAGCCCCCCTGCTCGTCGTGGGTCACGCTCGTCAAAACCTACGGCCTTCGACTGTATGCTCGAAAGGTTTAAGAAGCGATTCTCAGGAGGCTGTGGGTGGAAACGTCTCCTGGAAGATTAGGCCCATTATGTGAACCGGAACGGGCCACCTGCGGGGTCGGCTGGCCCTCCGAGGGGCCCGGAGACCTACCCACTGTCCAGGTCATTTACAAAATTGTGGTCAGGACCCCCCCGGACACCCTGACCAAGTCCCGTACATTGATTCTTGACTTCAGGTGGCCCAAACTCTGCCCCCATGGGTCCGATTCTGTGCCAATAGGAAGGACCAAGGTAGGGTATTTGTGACCCAAGTAAAAGACCCCAAAGGCTGTAAGGAAGCAAAGCCTATCAGGGAGGCCCTGCGCCGGGGCACCGGGGGCAGCAGTGGGAGTGAGCTCTGGACAAAGAGGAACCCGTCAGGACGCGTGGGGACCACAGTCCTCCTCTGACCCGGGGCCTAAAACGGAGGTGCAGGAAGCTGGTGCTCCTGAGGCTTCTCAGTGGCGTGTGCGGGGAGATCCTGCCGCTCTGACAGCCCACGGGAAAACTGATCCAGACAGAGACAGGTTGTAACGTCACAGGAGCTCTCACCCTTGTGTTTACGGTGGGGGGGGGGGGCGCATCTGCCATCCACCCAGGTCATGATCCCAGGCGTTCTTCAGGACAGGGACTTGGAGGAATATTCCCCAGCAGCTGCTGAAACTCCCTTTGTTTCCAGGAAATTCCCTGTCTTCTCTGGCCCAACATGGACTGCCTATCCCCCCTGGTTGGCAGGAAGACATGGCATCTGCTCCAAGCTGATGAGCTCCTGGGCCGGGAACCCTTTCTCTGTCCTCTGGCAGCACTTTCTCTCTTCTGCCTCCCGGTACCCCTTTTCCCGGTTCTGCACCACCTTGGGTGCGGCCTGCATTGGTGGCTTCTGGACCGTCCTAGGTGCTTCAGGCACTATGGCTCTTCCCTTCACTGTCAAGGAGCAAGACGAGCACCCGCCCTGGACCTGACACCACCCACTCCAGATTTCCCCACGGGTCTCAGGTGAAAATCGACCATGGGGAGCATCCAGGTGGGACATAATTCAGCATTTAAAATAAGTTTGTTGGTTTAATTTAGATAGATGTGTCTTTTAAGTTCTTGGCTGTAAACGTGAAACTTTTATTCTCTCGAGGTTTACTGAAGGTCAGATGACCTCATGTTATGTCTGTTGCAGTTTGTTTGCAAAAAGATGACTACACGGATGGTTAATTATCTAGAAGTTTTCTTGGGTGATTGTTAAGATAGCTTTCAAAGTCTTTGATAAACTAAAACTTTAAAGTTTTGCTTTGATGATAAATGGAATTGAATTCATTGGACATCTAGGTCTTTTCCAAATAGGATAAAGTGTAAGTCATTAATTACTGGACATAGGTTTGTGCTTTTGACTTCTTACTGTAAAGAAACTAAGGATATTTAAATTTGTTGGTAAACATGTTTTGTGCGTAACTGATTCACAAATTTGCCATCTAAAGAATTCTGGCATAACAGTTCACAACTGGTTACTCCTCAGTCTTCACTGGAGATTAAGGTTTCTAAAGAGTGCAAAATTCTGCCAACTGTAACTAAGACTGGTGGAAATAAGGAAAACAACTCTGTGTGTGGAAAAGTAGGAGATATGTAAGAAAGATAAGAAATGGGAATGCATTTTTTTGAAGGTTTAAAAAAGGTAATTTGTCCTAAATGAGATGATTGTTTGGGAAAAAATGAGTGGGGACCAAATCTGAATGCAAAGAAAAGGTTGTAGAAGGTTTATGGAGGGAAAACTTTGGAACAGAATTTAGATGTGGTCGGGACGGACCAAGGTTGAAATGAATGGATTTTAAAGTACACTGGTATAAGATTGAAAGTCTGCTTTCTCTCTGTTCAAAAAGACAAAACTTTTCTCCAATTGTTGGTCGGCTCTTGATAAGGAAATACAAATAGTTGTTTTCTCTCTGCTTGCCCAGAAAAACCAGTTTCTCTGTCTTGCCTTTATTGGGTCTTTAACATCCCTAATCCTATTTAGGGATGTGCTTTAAAACGTTCTAGGATTTTAACAAACTTGCCCAAGATTTAAATCATGAACGAAGTCTTGTTGACTAATTAGGCTTGCTTGTTGGGTATGTAACCTTCCGGTTCTGGCTATTGAAGTGTATGTATCACAGAATAACTGAGTTTCCTTGTCAGTCGTATCATAGTGAACTCTCCTATCAGATCATTAACTGTGTCCATTTCTGAGTTTTTTTGTCATTTATAATTGTTCTTACTGTCTGTCTTACTGTCTTCTAAGTTTCATCTTCAAGGAGGTTCATATAAAGGACCTTTAGGACAATACAGGTATTCAGTATCTTTAAGATCAGAACCAAAATGAGTAAGACTTTCAGAACCAAGTAAAAGCTGCATTCAAACGGAACATGAATCAGTAACATGGGACTAAAGGAGCTAAAAGATCGTAGTGTTGTGACTCTTGTTTGAATCATTGCTGGTTCTCTAATGTTTGCTCTTTCAGACTAAGGGAACTTTTCCTTAAGATATCTGTGACTTACAGAAATGTAAAAATATTCATTTATAAACAAATCAAAGCATTCAACTTTTCTATGTGAACCTTCTGAAACTCAAAAGGTCTCAGCAAGTATTCTTTCTTCCATGGCAATCAGTCATTTGCATAAGTTCAGTAGGAATCTATTCTCCTTGTAAAAGTACACTATTGGAAACATGGGTTATTTTACCAAGGCTTAGACTGGAATGTCATATTCGAGAAAGACATGCGTAGACTCAGATATGACCAGACAGCTTTAAGGAATGGAGGTTGGCTTTATGAAACCTGGAGTCATAACGCCCCTTGGAACTGTTGGCCTGATACCTTACAGAGTTCCCAGCAGCCTCACCAGGTGAGTGAAGAATGTCACTTCCTGGCAGGTGCAGGACCCTCAGGAAGAGGAATCTGCCCAAATCTACAGGTATTGCAGACATGTCTGATGGCAAGTGGTTGGCCTGGAGAGGCTACTGAAAGCCCAACCTAGAGATTCCTTATAAAAAGTTCCAACAGGGGCGTCTGGGTGGCTCAGTGGGTTAAAGCCTCTGCCTTCAGCTCAGGTCATGATCCCAGGGTCCTGGGATCGAGCCCCGCATCGGGCTCTCTGCTCAGCGGGGAGCCTGCTTCCCCCTCTCTCTGCCTGCCTCTCTGCCTGCTTGTGATCTCTGTCAAATAAATAAATAAAATCTTTTAAAAAAATAAAATAAAAATAAAAAGTTCTAAGAAAGCAGATTCTAAAAGATACATATGATCTGTCTGATCACTCAGTGTTCTTGCTGAGCTTATGTAAATAATTAGGCCAACTTTGTTAAAACTGGACTTGTTTTTAAAATAAATTAGTCCTGATTTGGCTATCTCTGGAAATGAGGGTTATTTTAGAGAGAAAAATTACATTTAAATAACCCACTTTTGTGGATGTTAAGTTCTAGATTTTGATGTCTTTAAATGTTTGTTGTTCACCTAAGCTAGACAACTTGAGGTAAACTTCAGAGAAGTTGCACAATAGCTCATTTAGACAATCTTCTTGCTTTTTATTCTGTGGGGATAATAACAGGACCCCATGGCACATGATTAAACAACTGGAAAATGGAATTGACTCCCCAAGAATTGTATAACTTATCACCTTGACCAATTCTATGTGGCTGTGGCTGGGATAATGAAATAATTCCCTAAAAGCCAGAGCATACCCCACTCCATAGGGTTAACTATGGACTTGTGGAGATAAGGGATGACCCCACTTTCTTTATGATTGGATTGGATGATGTACTTGGGAATGCCTTTAACCTCTTGATAAGTTTTCCCCCACTTGCCAGTGATTCCTTGTAGTTAGGATATTAATGCTTTACCCCAAAGAGGTTTTTCTTAATTGTTTCATCCCTCTCAGTCGTATTTATCCTAGAAGCCACTTTTATTGAGATACAATTGCAAGCAAAGGCTTTAGCTAAGCATACAACAGTGCTCCTGGTAAAAGAGCCTCAAAGCTCACTATGGGACAGCCCCTGACTTTAATGACTTCACATTAGGTCCAGATTTGTCTTAGAGGCCAAAGGCCACCGATGGATGGTGGAGGCTGACTTAATAAATACCAGGCTATGCTTACAGATACACCTGAAATAATACCTAAAACCTATCAAACTTTAAGCCCAGCTACCCTTATGCCTGGAGCTGAACATCATACTTCTATAGAGCCTACCTGTTGGAGGTCATTCTAGTCAACTGGATTTAAAAGATTCCCATAGCTATAATTCACCTCAAAGGCTCTATGGCAGGCCGCCCTCTGTAATAAGCAGGGTCAGAGGAGACCTTGAATGGACGGGAAACTTAGAAGTGTCCCAACACCTCCAAGCCCTGGGAAAAACTCTAAGGCGCATCTCCCAAAAAGCTTTGAAAAGGACCCCCTCAAACCACAGTGGGCCTGACACTGTTCACACCACCCCTACCACCTTCAAGGTCTCAGGTGTCACCCAGTGGGTCCACCACTCTAGAATAAAGGAGGCTCACAAGTCAGACGAATCACACCAGCGGAAAGCCCAACCAGACCCTACCAACCCACTCTGGCTCCACCTTCAGCGAGACCCCACTGACTGATGGACATCGGTTCGCCGTGGTCCCTGGCTGTCATCGGCGCAACATCCCTCACCTCAGCAGTCGGACTTTACGCTGCTGCCCCTTCTGATTGGACTTCCTTCCAGAAACTTGTTATTGTTACTGCTTATTGGGCAACCTTAGGATGGACTACTTAGTTCATAGAAAACACTGTTACCAGGCAAGCCATCACCCAGATACTAGCCTTGCAGGGCTGTCAGCCCACAGTAGATGATAATGATGCCCTCTAAACTAGGTGTTTAAGGGAGCATCAAAGGGGGCGAATGATAAGGGAAAACCTGCAGTCTAAGATGGCCGACCAAACCAGCAAGGGAATTCCAGCCCCTGTCTCAAAGCCCTTTCGGGTTCTTTCTTCCTACCCCGTTTCCCACGTGCACCGAAAGTACCAAGTATGTGGAAGTAGAAGGATATAAATTACCCTCCCTGCTTGTGCTCAGGGCTCAGACTTTTGGGGAACAGTCTCCTCTGAGCCTACCAGTGTTCAATAAGTCTCCGATCTTCCAAGGTCTCCGAGAGCTGCTTGGTTCTCCCATCGGGACCCAGTCCAGGTTCCATAACAAAGCCAGAAGGAGACAGTTATCAGCCAGAAAAGGATCAGATCCAGAGAAGTGAGGGATTTGGCTAGGGGCCAACCAGGGCAATGGGAGAGGAGGAAGAAGTACAGAACAGAAACTGGATAAAAATGTGCATTTTCTTGGCTTATAATATCTCTCCAAGGAGCTAAGTCAAATAAAAATGAAGAGCTATGTACGCAAAACAATTTGTTACAGCATTATTCATAATGGCTTTAACTGGGACAGGCTGAATGTTCACTCAGGGACGGGGACTCTATCCACTCACCCGAGCAGCAGGGAGCTCAGAGGACTGTAAGTGCTAAGACGGTGGAAAGTGCTACCTGGTGAGGAACGAAAAAGAGCAAAGTACCAGCCCATTTGGCTACAAATTCAGTCATGGACAAAAATCAGCATGTAGACAGGAGCTCAAGTCAACACGTTCCTTTTTTTTTTTAGTTCCTCTTTTTTTTCTAATTCGTATTTTCAAGAGGCAAGGCCGCATCACCAAACACAATTATGTTTGTTTGTGTTTGGACTAAGGCTGCTATAGTGGCAGGATGGGAGGGCAGAGCTCCAGTTCAGCAACCAACAGCCTTCTACAGGCTACACATGTCAACCTGAGGAGCCCTCCAGAGAGCAGGCCCCTTGCTCTAGGGGTACTCCGTAGACAAACACATCAGGCACCCCGGCTGGATTGGGAGCAACTAAAACACGGCTCTAAAAATGCCAGAAGATGAAAATGTCTGAGGGCGACAGCCTCATCCATGAGGTGAGAGGGGCTATCAGTGTTCCTGAAGGTCTAAGACCATGAGGAGCTCCCCATGGAAACCCAGAAACAGTGAGGCAGCGGGGTTTCCGTGTCCCAGACCCTAAGCAAAGACCCCCCATGTGGAAGAGGAGTCAGAATTTCATTTATCAATGAGTGGTGTGTCTAAGATGCAGGTGTCCTGTGGACAGATGAGGACAAATGGCTCATCCAGGGCTGACTGGGCTCTGCCCCCCCAACCAGCTTCTGCTGGCATGGATCCCAGAAGGGCAGAACACAAGTTACTGCCGCGGTCAGCTAAAACATCACTGGCAAGCTTATGTCTGCTATCAACTCACAGAAAGGGTACTTAGAAGATGTAAGTAAACCTGAAAGAATTTGGGAATCGTCCTGAACGGGATCAATTACAGGCCGGTGGGAGGTGGCAGGCTTACCTGCTGCGAAAATACAGGGCTTTGCCTTTGGGCCATCCTCTTCTGATGGAAGCTTAGACCCTTTCTACAGGTGTCTCAAGCCTCGGTGTTCTCTTCTATTAAACGTGAGTGTTAATACACACTTTCACAGATGGATTGCAAAGATTAAAAGAGACCATATCTGTAAAGCTCTTAGATGCCTGGCTCATAGCTCGTCCTCAGGAAACGGGAGCTGTTATGACCATGACTCTGTGACAGCTTTCACACAGACCAAGGTCATTGCAAGTCGATGGTAGTGTTCTCTCTGTTTAAGGTAAATCCCCTCTGTTTTCAGAGCAGGAGGACACGAGAAATGGGAAATTTAGCTACATGGTTGGGTGCAGGGTTGTGAAAAAGAGGAAGGTATAGGAAAAAGGTCCTATACCTTCTGTCCACAGGAGACCTGGAATTCTATTAGCCATCCCTTATTATTGAGGGTCATTAAATCTAAAATACATCTTCCTAAATGAGAGGACTTAACCTTTGTAACATGTCATTCCTTTGCAAAGTAATATGTAAGTTGACCATAATTCCAATCAACTTCTACCTTTTTTTTCTTTTTTTTTTTTTAACTTATTTGTCAGAGAGAGAGGCAGAGAGAGAGAGCGAGCACAGGCAGACAGAGTGTCAGGCAGAGGCAGAGGGAGAAGCAGGTTCCCCGCCGAGCAAGGAGCCCGATGTGGGACTCTATCCCAGGATGCTGGGATCATGACCTGAGCTGAAGGCAGCTGCTTAACCTACTGAGCCACCCAGGCATCCCTCTACTTTTTTTTAAAATTTATTTATTTGTCAGAGAGAAAGGGGGAGAGAGAGAGAGAGAGAGAGAGCACAGGCAGACAGAGTGGCAGGCAGAGGCAGAGGGAGAAGCAGGCTCCCTGCCGAGCAAGGAGCCCGATGTGGGACTCGATCCCAGGATGCTGGGATCATGACCTGAGCCGAAGGCAGCCGCTTAACCAACTGAGCCGCCCAGGTGTCCCTCAACTTCTACTTTTAACTAAGCAAAGTGATTTTAAAAATTAACGTGGAAGAATAACTATGTAGAAATTGACAGAATTTTTTTGGAAAAGTTTAGCAAGAGAAGATATTACACAGTGCCAGGTATTAAAAGCTGACTATTCAAACACTGATAGCTCTAACTGAAAACAAAACAAAACAAAAACCCCCCAAAATCACACAAACTATAAACATGAGTATAAACATGCTGTAATCAAAACCATGTAATATCAGCATAGGAATAATCAAAAGGAAAATGAACAAAAAAGGAGTAAGAAAGCAGCCATTCTGTGTAAGAACTTATTATGTGCCAAAGCTGGCATCCCAGTGGGATGATCAGGGTTTCTTTGGTACAGGGAATGACACTGATGCAATTGGTTATCCATGTGGGAGAAAACAAAGTTAGATTCCTAGCATCCTATTTACAAAAATAAATTCTGGATCAAATAAAGGTCTAAGTGGTTCATTTTCATACTACTGAAGGTGGTGGTGCATGACAAGGGACCTCAGATGTGTTCCAGGAAGCAGCAGTGTGAGACAGATTGGGACTCTCCTGTGCCCAGAATTTCCACTGCAACCTCCAGGGGGATGAGTGTCCTCAGTATGAAAGAGAAGCATGAGAAACATCCCAGCAGGCTTTCCAAGAGCAAATCCTTAGATTATCAGGGACCCTCCTCCCAAGCAAGGGAAGCAAGGAGGTTCATCAGGGAGGAGATCTCTTTGAAGAGGATGCTTAGGAAGGGACCCATGAGTATTTGCTCTCCTGCTCCTGGGGTA
The DNA here is from genome assembly GCA_004024625.1 of Mellivora capensis. NCBI lineage: Eukaryota > Metazoa > Chordata > Mammalia > Carnivora > Mustelidae > Mellivora > Mellivora capensis. The sequence goes on along the minus strand of PISX010016762.1, from coordinate 36,785 downwards.
AGGAAGGAGGTATTTCCCCCATCTTGGGTCAAGCTAAGGAGACACCAGAAGAATCCAGCATGGAGACTAGGGCTCCCTATAGTTGGAAGCTGGCATCTCTCATTCCGTGGCTGAGGCTTGCTGAGTGACAGAAACCTGTATGTTCTTGAAGTGCTGATTCTGCAGTCTGAGGACGGAAGGGCTTTATGGAGGCCACTGGGTTTCTGGGGATCCCCCTGCCTGCAGCCGAGAGAAGGGGACTGGAGTGGGCTGCAATGGCCAGGTGGGAGTGGGGGCTGACCCATGCCATGTTCATGTCTCCCAGGGGCTCTGCTTGCTGGGCCACAGGGAGCCTGGAGCAGATCGGCAGAGAGCAAGAGTGAGTGCCAGAAACGGGGACTGGGTGGAAAAGGACGGGGGCAAACATGCTACCTGTGTCAGGTGGAAGGACCTGTTCATTCACCCCCCCCTAAAAAAAAGCTGAGGTGGGGTTATGTGAGAGCCCAGAGGAAGATGCATGTGGCCTCACCAGGCAAGCAGGCCTTGGCCTTTCTCCCTTTGATCCTCTCTGGACCTTGACCTCCGAGGAGCCACATCATCACCTCCCAGGGTTGGGAGGAGTCAGATGAAGGAGGTAGGGTGAGGAGACAGACCCCAAGCCCTCACTCCCCACTGGTGGTCCCCAGGCTTCAGGGGGTTGGGGCCAAATGGGGAGTAGTGAAGCTTATTAGTGGCTAAATTAACATTTTGATTTAGACTGCACTGAATTTTTTCTTACCTAACAAAGTAACAAAATTTACAAAAATTAAAAAGATTGATAATATTCAGTGCCGGTAAGGATAGGGGGAAACCAGCATGCTCATAAATCACTGTGGCAGTAGACGTCGTTTTGAGGAAAGTAGTTTGCCAGTATGGTTTCATGTTTCATGAAGGCATCGTCTTTGACCTGGAAATCCTACTTTTAAGAATCTACCTAACAAAAACAACAGAGAGGAAGAATATACATCAGTACTGTTCACACACAAAATTGGAAACAGTCTGAGAATGTCCATCAGTGTGGGACACTTGAATAAATCATAGCACGTCCATGTGACAGAATGCGCTGCCTATACGGAGATCTATAGTATCGATCTGGAGAAACAGGCGTGGAACGTTACCCCCAAAACACTGCCAAGTGGTCTTCATAATATGATCTTTTTTTTTCCCCAAAGGAAAGGAAGAAAGAAAAAGTGTGTGTGTGTGTGTGTGTGTGTGTGTGTGCGCGCGCGCGCATATTGAAAAAGGACGTAAAGCATGTGAAGGAATATTCCCATTGGCTACCATGCTGGTGATAAGATGGAAGGAGACGGTTAATTACTCTCTTGGGGGCTACACTGTTTGATTGACATGATGCTTCAAAAAAGCTAGGCCGCCAGTTCCCGCAATTTAAAAAAAGTCCCACTAAGGAGTATAAATGGAAAAAGTAAATGAAAAATGATCCATTGTTTGGGTTTAAAGAGTTGCTACCTCCTAGGGTGGAGGCCATTCCTTATATTGGACCTAGAAGAGCCATTCGCCAGTATGTGTCCAGTAACTGACTCTGAGTCCGGGGCCTGCTTTCTCTGGGCCTCATCTGTAAAATGAAGATACTAAAGTAGATGATGTTCAGATTCTTCCATAACTATGAGCTCTAATAATCAGTTATCTGTATGGGAAGAATGTCATCTTGGGACATATTTCAGGGGCAGTGGAGCCTCATCAGTGGTATGTGGTGGAGAGATGCTAGTGGGAAGGGTATCTACTGATTAGCTGAATTTATGATGGGGAAGTCACGATCTGGCTCTCAGCACCAAAGGAAGGCACAGTGAGAGTCCCTATTTAGGATCTGTGATTTCCCTTTTTCTTCTCCCTAATAAGTTTGCCATGAAAAGGAAAGTTGCTGAGATATGGGGAAGAGCCCCAGGGCCACTCCAAACAGGCTTACTCCACTGCCCTGGGAACTGCCTGCCATCGGTGGGCAACTCAGAATAGTCTTCAGTTAAGAAGGGAGGAGAAGCCCCTGGCAGGCAGATGGCATGAGGGGAGGAGCCTGAGCTCCTGGTCAGGTATGGCTGTCTCTGGCTTTCCCTTACCGCTAAAGCACAACTTCTCCCAGCACCTCTCCCTGCCCCACCTCCCTGCCACCCCAGGAAGGAGACGGAGACACTCACCCAGAACCAAGAGCCTGACACGTGACTTAGAGGTTCCCACCAGGTCTTCCATCAGGGAGACCGAGCACTCGTACGTGCCGTTGTCATCCATGGTAAGCTGGCCGATGGTGATGGAGGCATCCGAGTGTTCGGCTTCGCTAGAGATGTTGACGCGGTTCTTATAGAGGTCACCGTAGATGTAGTTTTTCATAGAAAATTCCAAGATGAGCACCCTTTCCTGGGAGGGAGGAGAAACACCACTTGGTCTTACCCCAAGTCTTGGCATGATGCTTGCAGCCTGTGCTGAGTACCCCCGTCCACCGTTTGCCAGGCCCAGAGGGATAACTCGTCAACCCCTCAGAACAAACAGCTCTAACACGTAGTACCCATTTGTGGATTCCTCTTATAATGTATCTGTACTTTTAATGAAAATATTGAAAGACCAGGACAGGTAGGCAATTCGTATCACAGAAGCACATGGGGATAAAGGGGCTTTTTCTCAGCTCCCCACGCTTTGACCTCTGGTAACCTCTGGCTTCTCTCTTACCATTCGATTTCAAATTGTTCTCACTCGTTCAGACAACCAAGTATTTCATGAGCATATATTATGCACCACCATATTGCATTGGCAGCCACCGTTGGCTTCCAAGCCCACTTTATTTACTTGACTCTTGCCTTTGGGATCGATATATTCACTGATCTACTCATTGTGCGATCACGTGCGATCTTAGCATGGCTAAGATCACTCCTTCCTAGCCAAACTACCTCAATACAAATCCCAGTCCTGCTACTTCCTAGTTAGAGGACCTTGAGCAAAATGTGACTCCGTTTCCTTTTCTACAAAATGGAGATCAAAACAATAACACCTATTTTATATGATTTTTGTGAGGATTAAAGTATATATACAAAACAGTGAAGACACTGCCTGCCACGGCAGAAAGTAAGTGCAAGACATCATCGCTACTGACTGTGATGTTCCAAGATGAGGATCTCGTGATTTCTGCCCTCAAAGAATAAATGTTATGACAGCCTTTGAGTAACCTCAGAAGAGAGGCATTACACCTAAACTGGATAGTCTGGGAAGGCTTCCTGGAAGAGTTCCCAGGAGACAGTGCCTCGGATCCTGAAAGACAAAGGAGAACCGGCCAGGCAAAGGGCTAGGGGTTTGGGGTGGTGCACGCTGGAGGACAGATGGATGTGTTTGGCATTTTAGGCAAAGGAAGAACAGTGAAGAAAGACCTCGGAGTGGGAAGCTATGGGTCTACCCCAGTGTGTTTATTATGAATGGAAGCGAGTATATGAGGGAAGGGTAGGTGGAAGATGAGCATGGGTAGGTAGCAATAAAGATGGTAGCTGCTGTTTATTAAGTGTGTGCTACGTGCTGGCTACTATTCCAAGCACTCTGTATGTATTATCTTGTTTAATCCTTGCAACATCCCCATGAAGGGGATATTATGATTTTATGCCCATGAAGGAGATGTTACGATTTTACCCATTTTACACATGAGGAAACCAAGGCAAGAGGTTAAGTACCTCTCCCAAGTGGTTAACCCAGTGCCAGGGCAGGGATTCAAACCAAGCATTCTGGCTTTAGAGCCTGGGCCCTGGCGATTCTGGATTGTCAGACTGCAGGCATCATGTATATGGGACTGAATCAGTTGAATCTTATCCTGAAAGCACTAGAGAGCCATGTCTTTTAGGAAGTTAACTCTCAACACAGGGTGGGAGATGAATTAGAAGGAGAAGAAAAGGCAGTTAAGAAATGAGTTCAGCAATTCAAATGAAAAATTGTGGGTCTTCAGATCAGGCTGTGACAATGCAGATGGGAAGGAAGAAGTGAATTTGGGGAGTGTGAACAGGGTAGACCAATGGGACTGGGAGTCAGGGAGTGGCAGACCTCAAGGGCGAGGGTGTATGGTGAAGTCATTTCCAAGAGAAGAAACACCTATAAAGAGAATGTTTTAAGAAAAAACGATGTGTTCTGTTTTCTACATGATGTGCCTGAAGTGTCAATGGCACAGGTGGAGTTCGGTAGGAGCTGGACAGGGCAGCTGAGTGCACCTGGGGATGAAAGTTGGGGAGTCAGGGACTTAGATGTTAACTGAGCTGTGGGCTAGAGGAAGCCACCCCAGGTAAATGAGTGCCGTATGCCAAGTCCCCAGGTTACTTCATTTTGAAAGGTCGGGGAGAGGTCAGATAGAGCAGAAGAAAACCCAAGATGAGACTGCCCCGAAAAGCCAACGGAGGAAGATTCCAAGATGGGAAAGTGGTCGATAGTAGGAAACGCTAACGAGAGATGAAACAAGATGAAGCCTGAATGAATACATTGAATTAGCAAAAGAGAAGTTGCCGGTGAAGGCAGGGGCTTGGTAGAGGCAGAAGGCAGAGCATGCATGGGTAGAGAAGGGGGTGTGGAGACGTGGTGTCAGGTCTGATGCAGCACAGGTCCTCTGGGCAAATCAGGACAAGGTGCCCTTGTTTCTGGACCAACACAGCCTGTGCCAGGGGGTACAGTTGGTTAATGGAGTGCAGGTTCTCTTGTGTAGGGCAGGAACTGCAGCCGCCCTGGGAGGGGCAAGTAACTAGCACACCTGAAGGGGAAGAGCATTGGAGCGGGAGAGGAGGAAGTGTCTTGAGCTGTGGACCAGTCCGTGAATCCGGATCTTTCCCAGCTCAGCTCTTTTCGGATGGGTCGGCTCTGCCTGGGACCCTTCATGCCCCAACTGTTCTCCTAATCACAGCTATCCCAAGGCTTCCTCCCTGGATCTCCCACCGCCACCCCCTTGCCCGGACCTGTCACAATAATCTCCTTGAGGACACAGATTTAATCCCTTTCCCTGCACCCTTGCTTACTCTCAAGGGGATTGCCTCAACTCCTTTTGGAAGTGAGGGATCCATCAGTCAACAGAAGAACTTTAGTGTTTATCTAAGCACTCAGAGAAGTGCCTGGTGAGACCGTCTCTGGTTGGCTGAATACATGTGATGGTGAAAAAGACCTCCTTCAGTTTCTTCGGGCTGAGGGCAGCAGTTTCCCTCTCTGGGTTTTACCCTGAGATTCTGAAAGTAGAAAGGACCTGTGCCCATGGCCCGTCAGTCCTCAGGGCAACAGACAACAGGGCAGATCAGGTGGGATTTACTCTCTTTTCCCATGGGTCCTGCTACTCCAGGCCTTGGGTGTCCTGGGTCACCCCTTCTTTCCTGTCAGGGAAAAAGGTAAATGCTTTCACTCTGGGTATTCCAGGGACCTAAAGCTTACCTCTGGCAGGCACATTTGCATTTAAAAAAATTTTTATTAAGTAGCTGCACACCCAGCATGGAGCCCAACGTGGTGCCTGCACTCAAGACCCTGTGATCAAGACTGGAGCTGAGACCAAGAGGCCAAGCTCGCATTGAGAGGCCGCCTCCCACCAGCCAGAATGGCCGAAATTGACAAGGCAGGAAATGGCAGGTGTTGGAGATTGTGGAGAAGAGGCACCCTCTTACACTGTTGGTGGGAATGCAAGTTGGTGCAGCCACTTTGGAAGACAGTGTGGAGGGTCCTCAAGAAGTTAAAAATAGAGCTACCCTATAACCCATCAATTGTACTACTGGGTATTTACCCCAAAGATACAGATGTAGTGAAAAGAAGGGGCACAGGCACCCCATTATTCATAGCAGCAATGTCCACAATAGCCAAACTGTGAAGGAGCCAAGATGCCCTTCAGCAGACAAATGGATAAAGAAGGTGTGGTTCATATATACAATGGAACATTACTCAGCCATCAGAAAGGATGAACACCCACCCTTTGCAACAACATGGATGGAACTGGAAGGATTATGCTGAGTGAAATCAGTCAAGCAGAGAAAGACAATTATCATGTGGTTTCACTCAGATGTGAAACATAAGGAATAGCACAGAGCACCACAGGGGAAGGGAGGGAAAACTGAATTGGAAGAAATCAGAGAGGGAGACAAACCATGAGAGCCTCTGGACTCTGGGAAACAAACTGAGGGTTGCAGAAGGGAGGGGGCAGGGGGAATGGGGTCATAGGGTGATGGGTATTAAGCACTGGGTGTTATACACAAACAATGAATAATGGAACACTACATCAAAAACTAATGATGTACTGTATGGTGACTAACATCACATCATAAAATAAATGAATAAATAAGATGGATAGATAGTCTGGTGCTTAACTGACTGAGCCACCCAGGAGGTACCCCAACGTTTGCCTTTAAAAAGTAGACCTCACTGTGGAACTTACTGAACCACCATGAGAAAGATAACTGTTAGCCTAATGGGGGGAGCAGGGGTAACATATACTTCCCCAATGACTGTATGCAGGTGCAGGAACAAGATCTGGCATCTGTTTCGGGACCTGTTTTGTATGACCCCCACCAACCCTGAACCCATCCTTTCTTTTTTTCTGGATGTATGTTTTTAAAAAAGAAAAAAAAAACTAAGTTTGTAGAATTACAAAATTCCTTCAACCATGGGACCTTAAGTAGGATGCCCTCAATGTGTGGTGCTGCCTATTTAAAAACCATTCAGCTAGAGCCCTAAGAGTGCCAGCATACTCTCTCTGCTTTCCAGGTGCCTCCTTCCTAAACCACCAGGAGGGGAAGGGACCCGAGCGGGAATCCTCGGGTGACTTAAGTTAGCTCACCAGGGCTGGAAAAGCTGGGTTTTTATTCTTGAAAAGACTCATGGAAGGGCATGTTTCTTATAGGTTCACATACTAATTTTTTGAAAGATTTATTTATTTGAGACAGAGAGAGAGCACACTGGTGAGGGGGAGGGACAGAGGGAGAGAGAATCTCAAGCAGACAGCCCCCCAACGCCAACCCCCGCCCCCAACCCTGAGTGTGGAGCTCGACTAGTGGCTCCCTCGATCTCATGACCCTGAGATCATGACCTGAGCCAAAACCGAGAGTTGGACCCTCAACAGACCGGGCACCCCTAGGTTCACATACTAATTTGTACAAAGACATCCTTGGTGCAGCCTGTGTCAAGTAATCATGAAGATTGTTCTTGAGTATTTTGTGAAGGTTATGAAGTTGGAACCGGCAAGTCAGGGGCGTGAAAGCTCTAATTTATCTACCTCATTTAATTTTTAGTTTTGTAGCCAAAGTCTCTATTTTCCTATTTTATGACGGCTGAAGTGTTCTGACACTTCAACCTGAATTGCTGTGTGGTGGAGACAGGAGAGATATTCTTGTGATTTTTTTTTAACTTCCCATTTTGTATATGTAATATTAAGCAAATGATGAAACATTGTTCTAATGGTTTAACAAAGGAAGAAGAATGAAAGACCCTAATTTCTGGGTGGAGAAGTCAGTCTCCTTCTATGTGGAAAAGTAGACCAATACTGTTGTCAAAAGTTTGTGTTATTGTACCTGACTTTAGGATCCAAAATTTTTTTTGGACAAGTGGTGCCTTTCCTCCTGGAACTGTAAGTGGAGCACAATACTAGCTCTTGCTTACACTGTAAAGTGGATATTGTTACAGAGAACACACCAGAGCCTTTCTCACTGTTAAGCAAATAACGCCTCGTGAATATATGATCTATGGAGAAACTCTGGTAGTTTTACCTGCTGATGCCAGCTGTCCATTGGAGAATAAATTTTGAATGTGTTCTTCTTCCTCCCACCCCAAAAAATAAGATAAATGTAGACCTTACTCATACTTAAGCATAGATGTTCCGTTTCTTATAATTAGAGAAATGCAAATGTGATTTAAAAAATGAGATACTTTTTTCACTTACCAAAATGGCAAAGATCAAACAGTTTGAGAGTACTGTGTATTGGACAAGTAGGTGCCCTCATATTGTTGGTGAACGTGGAGACTGGCATGACATCTCATGAGAGCAAGTTGATCTCATTTATCAAAATTTTAAATTCACATACCCTGTGACTCAGAAGTTCTATGTTTAATAACGTATCCTACACACATCTACTTCATTTACACACTTACACTATCTATGTGTGCTATACGTGCCCATAGACACTCACATCGAGGTAATTATTGCAGCATTATTTGTAGCAGCAAAATCCAGGGAACAAACCAAATGTCCATCATTGGTACATACAGTACATTCACAAAATGGAACGCTTCATGTAAGTGTTTAAAAAATGAGACAGCTTGCTTCTAGGCCTTTTGGCTGAGATCAAGGGTAAAAAAATGAGAGAGATATAAATGTACTGACATATGGAAAGAGCTTCCTGACCTGTATTAAGAAAAGCCAAGTGCAGAACAGTGTGTGTGTGGTCTATGTAAACATGCCTATTCATGTATGTGTAGGTACATACATATGTATGTTTGTGTATGCATACAGCATGCATTGAAGGCCACCCCAGAGCTCATAAAAGTGGTTCCCTTTGGTGAGGGGAAGAGGAGACTGGGAGTTCAAGGAATGGGGTAGACTTACTTTCACTCTGTGTAAGTGTTACTGCTTAATCGTTAGTTGGATGCATGTGTTACTTAGACACACACTTGCGCACAATTGAGCACTCAGGCTCTGGTGGGGGGAGCTCGTAACGCTTCCCTATGGAGGCAATTCTGTAGTCTCTGTGAAATTATAAGAGCATTGACCCTTTCTGGGAGTGTATTCTAGTGGTAACCTGTCCATACACAAAATGACATATGTAAATGGTTATTCTTGGTAATTGGAAGACTGGGAATACCAAGTGCCTATCATTATGGGACTGGTTAAATATTAACAGTGTCTCCTCACCACGGACTCCTACAAAGCTCTGAAAGAAGGAGGGAGCTCGCTATTAACTGGTACAGAAAGTTCTTCAGCAGCTATGTCAAGTGAAGAGGGCAAAACAGTGCCTAGAATATGCTACCTTTTGTGTAAAAAAGGGGGAAATAGGAACACACACACACACACACACAAAACACATTAACATTTTCTTGAATTTGCATGAAGAATCAATAGAAGGATACATGGGAAAATAAATTGGTTTTCTTAGCCAAGAGTAATATTCAAAATACGTAATAATTGCAGCAGAGCTACCAACCAACCAGAATGGAGACTGGTCCCAAACAACCAGTACCGGTGAAAATCAGCCTTGCCTGCAGGTGGGGAGTGTATGTGGGGCGGAGGGGGGGGGGGGGGGTGGAAATGGTGAGGAGTAGAAGGATCAGAGTAAATAGGGGCAAAGATGGGAATGAAACTTCCCAATGTTTGCTTTTGATGTTGTTTTCATTTTGGAACCATTTCAAAATTAAAAAAAAAAAAAGTCTTCTATATTCCCCAAAAGAACCTAAACAGGAAGTTTTTTAAAACCCCAAAACACTATAAAATAAAATCTGGCCTCAAGGAGAGCTCTATGCTAATCAAAAGGAATGACTGTCTCAAATGATACAATTTAGGTAACTCGAGACTGACCAGCAGAAGGATATTTTAGGGAAGGTCACTTTTTCAAAATAAAGGTGGCATAATAGGCCCCTTGCTGAGTCCAACACTCACTACTCTCTGCCCACCCAGTCCAGCTTGGGTGCTAATGTTTATGTTTGTTTTTGTTTTTTAAAGATTTTATTTATTTGACAGAGAGAGACACAGTGAGAGAGGGAACAAGAGCAGGGGAAGTGGGAGAGAGAGAAGCAGGCTCCCTGCAGAGCAGGGAGCCTAATGCCTGGGCTCAGTCCCAGGACCCTGAAACCATGACCTGAGCCAAAGCCAGATGCTTAATGACTGAGCCACCCAGGCGCCCCTGCGTGCTAATGTCTATTCTGACATTTATTGAAAGGCTTGTAGTGCTTGTCCTCTAAGAGGTCATGGTCAGGTAATATTCATTTCCATGATACCCTCAACTTTTTAAGGAGTGACTTACCGAGTGACTCCTTAGAAGTTTGTCCCATTGGATAAATCCATTTCGATTGAAGGCAGAAGTGCGGTAGGTGCATGGAAGCGTAACGCTCTTTCCCCGGGCAGCCCGAAGAATCTCCTGGGGCGTTTCCACGGAGATGGCACTGACAGTCACCCAGACTGGAAAGAAAGTGGAAAGTGGGAAGAAGTAAATGGCATAGCATAGCCACTCCTTGCCCATAGGACCTCTGAGGGAATGCCCAGTGACATTCTCCTCCAGCAGCCACAGCTAGACACACTGCAGCTGTGATCTTGGCCATGACACACCCGCTGTTCTTCAAGACCGAGGTGGAGATAGTTAAATGCATTGTGTGGTAGCTAAAGCCCAGCTTTGTACCTCAGCTTCACCTCTTCCCAGCTGTGTGAACTTCTCTTGTCCATAAAATAGGAACACAAATACTTCCCAGAGTTGCTGGGAGAACTTAATGAGATACCATGTGTAAATATTTGTTTTAGTCTCTGTCACATAGAAAGCTCTTGATAAATATTCCTCGCCATCTTTTTTTTGTTGTGGTGATGATGTAGTCATTCATTTTACAAGTTTTTATGGAGCATTTAAATGTGGTAAGGAGTTTTAGAAATAAGCTTAAAGCAAGGTAAAGAGAGAGAGGGTATTCCCTGGTGAGCTCATGCTACATAAGTTTATCAGGAAAAGGTGAGAAAAACAGTATGGCCACACCAGTATCTCCCATCATGTCTATTCATCTTTCCACGTGATGGTGACTCTCCTCCATCTGTGTCTCCTCCTCTTGAATCTGAGTAGCACTGGGACAGCAGTGTGAGTGGCACCTTATGGCTTCTCATACTAACTTGTAAGAGGCCAGAAGCTTTGCTTGGGTTTCTGGAGATGCTCCCTCTGAGAACCCAGTAACTTTCTGTGAGAAAGTGAGGCAGCCACATGGAAAGACCACATGCGGGTATTTGGGACAGAACTCCAGCTGAGGTCCCCTGGGAGAGCCAGCATCCACTCTCAGCATGCGGATGGGCACGCTCAGTTTTCTGGGAAAGCAGGGGTGAGCTATCCCTGCAGAGCCCGCCCAGAGTGAAGATTCGTGAGAAAATGTATATTGGCATTGTTTTAAGACACTAAGTTTTGGGGTGATCTGGTTTGTAGCAACAGATGATCGAAGCAGAAAGCCGTGTGGATACCTCTCAGGAGAACTTTTGAGGCAGGAGTAAGCGTGGTCCAAGAGAAGGAACAGCAAGGAAGCCATGTGGTAGGAGGGGAGTGGGGAGGAGAGATGAGGCAGAGAGGTAGAGAAGTCTCAGGTCACGTTGGGCTTTGTAGCCCATATTTAGGACTTTATATTTTTCTTTGGAAGAAGTGGGAAGCCCTTGGAGGAATTTATGCTGAGGGGATATACTTGACATACATTTTTATAGGCTAATCTGAAGTGAGGTGAAAGGAAGTGAGGAGACTGGGGAGCAGAGTGGGAGCAGGATGACCTGTCAAGAGGTTATTCCAGTTGTACAGGTGAGTGCTAATGGTGGCTTGGGTACAGGTCAGGGTAGTGGAACTGGAAGAGTGATCCAAATCGGAATGTATGTACAAAGTAGAGCCAACGAGATTTGACTGCAGATTAGATATGATATATTAGAGGAAAAGAGGAGTCAAGGATAGATACGGGATTTGACCGAAACAACTGGGAGGATGGAATTGTCATTTATGGAGATGATGAAGACTGAGAGGGGCAGGTTTCAGACGGAAGATCACGAATTTGTCTGTGGACATGTGAAGTTTGAGATGCTTATTAGACACCCAATAGAGGTATTGAGGAGACAGTAGCTCCCTGGAGAGGTCACTGAAGGCCAGAAGATGGGAGCAAGACAGAGAAGTGCACAAAGACAGGGAAGACCTATGGGATGGAGCTATGGGGGCACTCCAGTGCTTGGTGGTGGAGAAAAGGAGAAGAAATCAGCAAGGGAGAAGGAGAACTGGCCAGAGGGCTAGGAAGAGAGCCCAGGAAAAGTGGTTGCCAGAGGCCAAGCAGGAAAAGTGTTTCATAAAAGCAAAGGGGGTCAACTACTCCAGTGCTGCCGACCTGTTGGTTCGGGGAACTGGGAACTGAGAGATGACCCCTGGATGTTGTAACATGGAGGGGATGAGGGGACCTTGGCACGAGCAGATTCCACTGAGTGGAGATGATGGAGCCTGGGAAGATGGGCTCAAGAGCAACTGGGATGAGAAGAAGAGGGCAGCATTTACCAAAGGGACGCGGGGGTTGAAGGAGTTTTGTGGGGTCAAGGGAGGTTTGTACCTTTTATATATATATTTGTTGATTTAAAAAATATTTTTGATACTGTGGCCCTTGTTTTTTTCTTCTATGGGATCTTCGCCTCCCTACTCAGTGGGTGTGACAAAAGTACCAGATGGGACATCTAATCTATGATTAGACAAGTAGGAAGTAGAGAAGTTCACTTCTAGAACCTTCCAACTACCTCCCTTTCCACTCCCTTGTGTGGTACTACATTGGGTATCTCCTTTGTAGCTGTTCAGAGCCCACCCTGCCCGGAACAGCTGCGGCTCTCTCATCCTGCTGCCATCTGAAAGGTGTGTGCCTCGTGTTCCAGAAGGATCCTTTCTCACCCTCATTCCCCTGCTCTTCTTCTCAAGGCTGAGCCCTTCTCCCATTGAAGAAGAGCCTCCATCTGATGCTCAGCTAATTCCCCACAAGGGGTTACAAACGAATAGCCCAGGGTTGTGTTAACCTCCCTAAAGACAGACGAACTGGGAGAGTGAGTACTTTTCACCTCAAGGAAGAAATCAGAATCTGCCGGCACCACAGCACTTTGCTGAGGAAGAAGTTTAGTGCACAGTCACTGTCCCAGAGGAGATGCCCAGACTCTCGCAAGCAGTCTCAGTGCCTGTTACTCACAGTACCTGCCTCCTAGGACTTCAGTCTCATGCAGCTTTATCACACGACACACCAGAGTGGCCAAGACCGTAAAGGCAGGGCTGGCATCCTCATTCTTACTTTTTCTAACTGTGTGACCTTGGCCACCTTAATTAACTTTTCTGTGCCTCGGTTTTCTCAACTCGAAAATGAGGATAACCGTACAACCAAACAATATTGTTGTGATTGGATGACTTCCCATTTTAGTGAGGACAACTTCTAGCCTGATCCGCAAGCAAGACCTGCACCCGCGCTCTCTGTTGTCCAGTCTTTCTCCTCTGCGACTCTGTTTTCTTCACCTCCATGTCCCCAGGGCTCAACAAAGGGCCTAACGTTGGAGATGCTCAAGGAAGGGCTCTTGGACAGCAAATACATGAGTGACAGAATTTAAGCTTAAAAGATGGGGAGGACTCACCACCAGAGAAACTTGTTGGAGAACTATCTTACAGATTGCTAGAAAATGCCCACCCCCAAAAATCAAATAAAGGGTCAGAAGAGCCCCCAGAGAGGGCAAGATGCCCCTCCAAGGAAACGCGAGAAGTCATTTAATTCCCCTAAAAGGGTGTGTGGTGTGGAAGACCCAGCCTGAAGCCTTGATTACTGCTTGTAAATAATGAAGGTTTGTTAAGAAGATAATAAACCATCTCTAGAGACCTAACCAGAAAGTAATACATCCAAGGAGGATAATGAAATGCTTGATGGCATTGTTGCTTGAGGCCTACACAGCACATTATGGGAACCCTGGGGAGACTGGCAGTAATGCGGGCACTTAGGCGATTCCATTTGCTCAGAGAAACCACATTCTCAGGGAGGAAGTGCTGGAGGCCAGAGGGGTCCCTGCCTGCTGGGGAGGAGGCCGGTTCTCTGGCTGAGAAAGTCTTGGGCCCCTGTCTGGGGAGGGGCAGTTTACACAGACCAGCTGTGGAGGCCTGGGTGGTTAGAACTCAGTTCTACAGGGACGTTTAGGAATATGTAAATTCCAATCAATTCAGTGAATTGTTCCTAAGGTCCTAGTGCTGGGCCCCTCCTAGCAAGGCACTGGGAAAGTGATCAGAGACATGTTCATGAGCCACCCTTCCAGAAACGGCGGGGACCAGCCTGGCCCAGCTTCAAGGTTTGGAAGCTTTTCAGAGCTGCTTCCGGTGGAAATTTGGCACCACATACAACAGTCACTTTGCCGTGGGTTGGTGCAAGCAGGCCTCCTCTCAGCAGACAGTATGCTCCTTCTAGCAGGGTCTGTGTCCCGTGTTTTTCTTGTGTCGTCTCTTTGCCAGTTCTCACCTCAGGGTTTCCAGAGGGCTGGGGTCTAATACGACCTTGTGGATTCAGTGGCCTAGGGCACACTCCCCACCCGGTTAGAGGTCACCGTTGGTCAGCAGCCTAATGGAGCCTACCTAATTCAGTGTTAAGTGCAAGGGTTAAGGAAGTAACTCACGTAGGAGGAGGAGAGAGGGGAGGGGCTGTGTCACCACCCAGGGGAAGGATTGTAAGAGAAAGATTTATCAAGGAGGTGGGATGTGAAATTGCACTCTAGGGAGTCAGTTCACAACATTGAACTTGTATGTGTAAGAAAATAAAGCAGGATGCAAAACTGTTAGTTACACAATAGTATCCCACTTCCACCTAATCACAAATAGCAAATTCTGGAAGCAAATATACCAAAATACAGTATTAATAACAGTGACCTCTGGATTCTGGGAGCATGGATAAATTCTGGATTTCTTTGTTTGTATATTTTTTACTTCTCAAGTGTTCTGGAGTAAACATGCATTGTTCTTATAATCACAAAGCCATGTTACAGACTGATAAATCAAGTGGTAATTGAGGAAGTAGAGACAGGGAGGGCTCACCTCACACAGGGAAAGGAAAAAGTGGAAATGAGAAGAGGGGGCCTTGAAAAAGTTTCTTTACTCTCCTCTGGGTTGGAAGATGGCGGGACTTATGCAGGCTTGTAGATTATAGGGAAAGAGCTCCTAGGAAAGAAGACACTGAAAAGAGAAGAGAAACCAAAACGAGCAAGACTCAGGCCTGGGTGAGAAAGGGAGTGTGGGGGGAGGGCTCAGGTCAGTGGAAGACCAGGTATGCTCACAGCAAGCATGACCTGTTTCCACGTGCGCAGAGAGAGAAGTTCCTGAGTGGGAGCATCTGTCACGGCGTTCTGTCCATGCCAGGTGTTTATGGCATCCCAGAGTCCCCAAGGCAGAAAAGGAGGAAGCAGCCCAGAGGTCCCTGGGTGGCAGAGGAGAGAAAAGCAACTCAGGAAGGAGGCTAGTTCCAAGGGTGACAGTGGGTACTCCAGTCAGAGAGGGCTGCTCCAGGGACAGGGTGATCTGGGAGCAGGGCCAAGCTCAGGAGACAGGGAGGAGACAGGGATAAAACCCGAGCATTGCCAACATGGAGTAGTTTGAGGGGCCACTCTCTCTGCTGACCTTCAAGTCAAATAACATCTTCCACCAACCGCCTCAGTACTCAAATCCCCACTGGACTGGTACCAAAATGCAAGTGCTATCTGGGTGGGAGTGACTCTCTTTCCCTAGCAGCACAAATCTGTTTCCCCTAATTAGTCCCTCTTATCCATCAAACCCTAGAAAGGGACTCAGAATGGGTAATTTTTGATAGAAGCATAGGAGATTAGGAAGTCGAGCCTTGGAGAGAAGCTGAAATTGCCTAGAGAAAGAGGGAAAGGAAGAAAGGCAGGCTAGGAGACAGTTAAAGCAAACCAGCTTGCTGCCTAGTGAGGTTCAAAAGGGTAGGTTCTCATTCATTCACACCCATAAAACAAATGGCTGCTGGGCGCCCACGTTGCAGGCACTGTGCTAGACTCTGAGGGGAAGATGGCAAGCAGAGACAGACACAGTCTCTGCCCTCATAGCATTCAGGCTTCTGGATGAGTCCCACTGGGATGAATAATCCCAGAGAAAAATGTAAAACCGCCATGGAAACAAGAGTTACACATCCGATGATGGGATATAACCAAAGGTTTGAGGGTGGGGAGTGGTTGTCCTAAGGAAAGGCTGGGTGACCTGACAGTGGAGGTTGACAGAAGTGAACCATGTGAAAAGAGGAGAAGAGGTGGGTGGAGAGAGAAGAGCACTGTGCATCTGCACAGGTCGGGTCATGGAGAAGGTGGAGAACATTCCAGAAAGTAAAAGAGCCAGTCTGTAGTGAAAGCACCAAGGAGGTGGTTTGGGAGGGTGTGTGTCCCTGTATGCTACCCTTTAGCGTCCCCAGTAAGACTCCAGATAAACATACGTGCGAAGCACAAAGCGCGCTCATCTCATCATGGCAGCTCAGGACAGTTCCGCTATCGGCCCTGTCTCAGCGTGGTTGCCGCCTCCCCGCCACGGCTGTCCTGCAATGCAATTCTGGAATTACACCACTGCCTTTGTGGCCAGAAATGTGGGATGGGCCCAAGTCTAATTGGCCATGAGGACAATTTGGGTTGTGTGTGTGTGTGTGTTTTCCTGCCATCTGCATTGATGGTTTCTTTGAAACAGTTCTAAACATGGCGTTTTTTTCTTGCATCAGATAAGTGAAGACTCGGGGCGGGGGGGGGGGTAAAAAAATGGGTACTTATTAGTTTGAAAGGCAGTTTTTCTTTGTATGTCAGGAGAAAACTGAAGAACCCACCAATAGCAGGAAAAAGAAAGCATCTTCTAGGTCTAGCATGTGCATAAGAGGGGTACTCAGTTATTGCGCATTTCCATTGTTTTTCCATGGGAGAACACGCATCGAGACTTGGGAATGTGGATACCTGAAGCCAGGTTACTCTTATGTTCCATAACCATGCTGTTAGTGGGGCTGTTGCCACAGTAGTTGGCTTTGTGCAGACAAATGGCTTTGGTCTGATCCTACAAATCTTTATTCTAGTCTTCATGGCAAGGAAGGCACTGCCATATGTTCGCAGTCTTTTGTCCAAGGTCCCTGCCTTGGTTGATGACATCCCCCCAATACAACTTTTTGTCATCACAGCCTGAAGTACGATGACTGGTTTCAGCCCTAGGAGCATAGTGGTGAGCATCAAAGGGACAAGTAGCCAATTTATCTGGGGTAATAGCATGATTTGCCCATCCGACCGCTCCGTGGAGACACACACACCCTCACCCCACATCCAGGCCCCAGCAAATTCACTTCCGGCCCCTGATGTTGGGGGGACGAGTGCAGGTGGGCTCTGGCCTGAGGGAAGGGGGTGGTGGTGCTGGCAGCTAGGCCGCGTGCCTCACGGGTCCCCCTCTCTGGCCCTTCCCACTCCTCAGGCGCCCCCCTGTCCTGATGCCCATCGTCACCTGGCCCCCAGCAAGGCGCAGCGTCCCTGCGGGCTGGGCCTCACGCTGCCTTCCTTGCGCTCCGTGGCGGCCCTCTTAGGAAAGGGAAGGAGCGCCTGGACATGGGCGCGAGGAGGCGGCGAGGAAGGTGAGAGGTGGACTGCTGGCTGGGAAGAAGCCTTGTTTGTGTAGTTGTCCGCCTCGAAAGGTAATTTCGATTTTGTGGGTGGAGAAGAGCAGCTAAGCAGGCAGAAGCGCCTGTATCCCCAGGGACGAAGCTCTCGTTGTTTTGTTTCGAGGGCGGAGTAGAAGCTCACGGGTCTGCACGGGTACCTGAGGCTGCTTAGTAGGGTGGACGCCCGAGTCAGACGACAGGGGTCTCAGGGCTGAGGAGAGAGCTGGTGAAAAGAGTTGGGGAGGAAATGAGGACCAGGAAATTATAACCTGGCTGCGGAAATCCAATACATGTTGTGAGCCTTTGTTCTGTCACTGTGATACTTGAAAGAAAGAGAGAGAGAGAAAGAAAAGAAGAAAAAGAAACTATGCAGCAGTAGTTCTTGTCCCCAGGTCGTTTAGGAAAACTAGGCCCCAGGGCAGGTGAAAGGTTAAATGGCGACATAACAGACGCCAGAGAAGTGGTTGAGACGATAAATTCCTATTAGGAAGAAATCACTGGGGCTGCAAGTGACCTGGGAAGGCGTGAGTGGAGGAAAGGGACTCCTGGCCTTGGAAGATCAGACAGGAGAAAAGGAAGCTGTGGATACTACACGTAGAGGTGCTGACAGTATTTTTCCAAACCAAGGAGTAAATATGTGATCTGACCGAAATTTTTGTACTTTCCAACGTATGGGGGATCAGTCAGGGTGCTGGAATACTGGGGTTTGGGGAACACTTCAGTGGTTTACAGAACTTAAGTATAAGTGAGGAGAACCCGTCCTTATGATTTGAGTCTTCGTTAGAGTGCTAGTGGCAAATCACCGAAGAGCATTAAGCAGGGGGTGACGTGGCCACAGTTTTATTTTAGAAGATCGTCTGGCTCCAGTGTGGAGAACAGATAGAAGGGGCAAAACACAAGGCCAGTTAGAGGCTATGGAAACAGCTGAGGAGAAGCGGTCACGTCAACTCGGCCTCAGAGAAAGAGGAAAGTGAACAGATTTAAAAGATGTAAGAGATAAAACTGTCAGGACCCAGTGACGAATGTGTAGCTGAGGGAGAAGTATCAGGTGATATGGGAATCCTAAAATATGGCCCCTGAATACTTGGAAACTCCTCTCATCAAGAAGTGAAGTTCATGTTCCTTTCCTTGAGTCTGGGTTCTGTGACCAGGAAGTCTGACTTCCGGACTAGTAGAACATGGTGGAAGTGATGTTGGGTCAGTATCTGGGCCTAGACCTTACGGAACTGGCAGCTTCGAGTTTCTTTCTCTTTAGATGTTTGCTCTTTGAATCCAGCTGCCATGCCGTGAAGATGCCCAAACTTCCCGTGGAGAGGCCCACGAAGAGAGGAGCCGGAGGGCACCATCTTGGAAGTGGGTCTTCCAGCCCCAGGCAAGTCACCCCAGACAATGCTGCCCGGAGCAAGGACACACTGTCCCTCCCAAGCCCCATACAAATTGCAGATTTGTGAGCGAAATAAATTGCTTTCTCATTTTCAGTTTCAGGGTGGTTTCTTACATAGCAACAGAAACACTGTAACAGATGACCGCTAGGTTTCTGGCTTTCATTTGGGGATGGATGGGAATTGTTTATGATGCAGAGACGACTGGAAAAGCCCCGGTAGGGGGAAAAGATTATGAGTTTGCTTTTCAGCTTGTGAGTTTGCAGTGCTTCTGAGACATTTAAGTTAAGAAGTCATGGGAAGCTTGGATGGTTCAGTGGGTTAAGCATCTGCCTTTGACTCAGGTCATGGTCCCAGGGTCCTGGGATTGAGTCCCACGTCAGGCTCTTTGCTCACAGCGGTCTGCTTCTCCCTCTTCCTGCCCGTCTCTGTCTTTCTCTCTGACAGATAAATAAAAAAATTTTTAAAAAAAGAAAAAAACCTGAGAGGTCCTGGTGGGCTGGGCTGTTGGATTTGTGGGTGTGTAGCTCAGGAGGAAGGTTGGGTTTGAAGACAGAAATTGTGAGTCAGTTATAAACAGGTGTTACCTAAAGATGTGATTGTGGATGTGGATCCAGAGTGAAAACAGAAGTGGGTCTTGGTGTGAGGACCTCCGACACTTCCTAGTGGGCAGAGGAGAATGAAGCTGCAAAGACCTAAAAGGAGGAGGAGAACCTGGAGAGGGTGTATCCAGGGAGCAAGACAGAAGAGTTTCAGGAAGGAGGGAGGGAGGGAGGGAGGGAGGGAGAGAGGTGGGGACTGGCAGGATCAAGTGCGGCCAGGAGCACAACAAGCACAGGCTGATCGAGGCACACTCTCCCCAAGGCCTCCCAGGGACCAACATCACAGTAAGCAGTATGGCTGGGTTCCTGGAAGCCTGGGGATGGCACTGGGGGACAAAGGCAAGATGAGGTTCTCACCTGTGCCCAAAACCAGTTCCTCCCTGGAGCCTTGTTTCTTGAACAGGAGTCCCTAAATCAGCATCAGCATCACTTGGGAGCTTGTTAGAAATGCAGACTCTCAGGCCCTGCCCTCCTGAATCAGTCTGCATTGTAACAAGATCCCCAGGTGACTTCTATACACACGGAAGTGTGAGAATGCACGCACTTGGGTCCCTGAGTTGAGTCACCAAATTGGGCGCTGGACAGTAACTCAGGGGAGCCGCCAGATGGCGCAAAACTGAATCAGGTCACACTCAGGATCCACTGCAAACAGAGGTGACGGTTGATTACACCTACTTTCCTTCAAGTTTGAGTGTCTAACTTCAGACGTAGCCCGCCCGTCAGAATCACCTGCAGAACACCTCAGTTCGGGATCTTGGACACCTAGACCCCAACAAAGTCTCCCCCCACCCATGGATCAAGCACCCATGGGTTTATGGAATGTCTTCAGATAGGAGAGAAAAAAAATGTATTTTCTCATCTAGTATATTTTGGGATGTTGGATTCCTTTATTTCTCTGTGTAGAGCAGTGCCTTCCTCAGTTCTTCTAATTTAACCTTCAGAAAGGTTTCCTCTAGTCCCAGGAGGGTGGGCCTTGTTGTGTTTGTGTCACTGACAGTGTTTAGAATTGTCAGGCTGATTTTCAGTTGGGTTCAATATTGTTTTTAGATTTTTCTAACGTACTGCCTTTTGTTGGGGTCCCTTCCATAGGTGATATCGTCTGCCTCCCCAAAGTCTGTAGAGTCCTGGGGCCTAGTGATTCATCAGCGAGGTGTCGCTCTGCCTGGGACCGCAGCAAAATCTAGGTTGTTACTGTGCGGGTTCAGATGGAGAAAGGAAGAAGGGCAAAAGCCGGTAGGTCCTCTGGAACCCAGCTCAAGCTCCACCTCCTCCAGGAAGCCCTCCCTCATCTCCCTACTCCTCTCTCTGCTATGCTCTCTTGAGACGAGGTGGGAAGGGCCACCCAGTCGCTCTTATGTTTGACCTTTGAACACCTTCATTGTTCACTTGCACGGGGCAGTGGGTGTTTGGTCCCCAGATACTTCCATTTGGGAAATTGTCCGTGTTCCCTGAGCTAGCCACTGACATTGCCACCAACCCAGGCTCCCCTGTCCCACTGCTCCAGCCCCTTCGCCGTAGCATAAGGCATGGAGGCAATGGTGGTGGGCACGTGAGTCTGGACTGGGAAGCCAGGGAGGGTGGAGGGAAGGGGATGGGGGCAGAAAACACACTTGAGTCTGAACACAGGCCCAAGAACTGGTTCCCCTGAAGGAGTTCATCCCTGGGTCACGTGCCTTCTCAAAGGACGAGGGAAAATGTACTGTTCCCGGCAATTCAGAGTTAAGGCTGCTTTTCATTTTAAGCTGGGGGAGCATTTTGTTTTAGCATTTTTCCCCAGGCCAAAAATGCACTGATTGCAACCAAACTGTAAATACAAGGATGTATACTGGGTTGGAGGGGGGGCGGAAGGAGGCATCTCCCGTAGGACTTCCAGCTGGGAAGGAAAGGATCAGAGTGTCCCTGGCCTGGTCCGGGAAAGATGGCAGTTTCCTTTCAGCCTCCGTCCCCCGGGGACATGAAGTGTCCTTACTGCCTGGGTCTGATGGCAGAGAGCCGTGCCCTCAGGGCTACAGTCCTTTCACAGTCCTCACTCCTGAAACACCTGCACAAACTAGGTGCTCAGTAAAAAGGTTCACATGCCGGCATCTCTGCCCCCAGTCATTTGGGTCTCTTGGTAGGGCTCCAGCCAGACTGAGCTGATGGATCTTTTCAAGGTCCGCCTCTAAGATTCAGCCCAGCCTTTGCCCAGCACCTCCACCTAATGAGTCAAAGGTTAGGTTTTGAGGGTGGGAGGAGTGGAGCCTACTGGGCAGGCAGGCTACCTGATCCCGGGGCTTGCTGTCAGAGCTAAAAAGCAAGCTCTAAATCAGAGCCTGCTTGCCCCCATTTCCCAGGCCTTGGGGCTCCTAACTTTCCTGGTAAAGCTCTTTCCCTCCTCGCCATTCTTACCAGATCCCTGAAGCCTTCAACAGTTTCTAAATTGCAAGTTGATGGAATTTGCTAGCTTAGCCAAATACACTGAATTAAATATACTCCTCAAATCCCCCCATTCCAATCTCTCAACTTCCATTCTCCATTCTACTCTTTCCTATGCCCAGTACCCTTAATGCCAACGTGCCTCCGTCTTAACCCGAGAACACTCCGGGGTCTCCTGCAACGGCTTTGCTATTTCATAGCACCTGATTTGGATTTAACTACTAGAGCACCGGACTTAGATGTAACTATTAGAGCACCAAATGCCTGATTTCTATTTTGTAGGGCTTCCCCATCTTCCCAGTGTTCAATGACCAGAGCGACAGAAGGGCTGAAGAGCTTTGACCTTTGGAAAGGGCCTTTCTAGTTCGGTTTTTGAAGGATTGGAGTCTTCTCTTGCTCTGGGAATGAGAGGAAGTTGCAATGTCTCTCTGCCTTGGTTTCCCTACATGTGATAAAGAAGTTATCAGTTCTACCATCGCCTTTTTCTCTAGTTTTAAGGCGATGGTTAAAATCCCAGGTAGCGAACCTGTTGTCATATCTTGTGATCTGATCTGGGATCAGAAATTACGGTCTTGAGAATTTATGAATTATTCCTTCCAGAAATGGGCCAGAATTTTGTTGATTAATATGCATATACAAACCATTCTGCTGGAGGTGGGGGGTACTGATCTGCAAAGCTGAACCTGTAATTCTGCCCAGTGGGAATGTGGCCGTGTCACTGGCCACCATCCCTGGGGGGGCACTGGGAGACTGCCAGCACTCAGTCCCCTTGTCTTTTTTTTTTTTTAAGATTTTATTTATTTATTTGACAGACAGAGATCCCAAGTAGGCAGAGAGGCAGGCAGAGAGAGAGGGGGCGGAAACAGGCTCCCCGCTGAGCAGAGAGCCTGATGCGGGGCTCGATCCCAGGACCTTGAGATCATGACCTGAGCCGAAGGCAGAGGCTTAACCCGCTGAGCCACCCAGGCGCCCCATCAGTCCCCTTGTCTTACCTCACCCCCTCACCCCCTGGGCGCCGGATAGGAGAGTGGCCTACTTACCTGCACAGAGTGTCCATAGCACAGGCCGCAACTTCCCCACCATGGTCTTGCTTCCTCTGTGCCCCAAGCCCAGCCTGGGAGGGATGGGCTGACTAGTTAAAGGCACAGCAGCCTCTGACCTAGCCCAGCCCTCTGTCCCTGTGGTTTCTCTTTTCCTGTTTACCTTTGCCCAGCCTGGCTCCCCCCACCGCACTGCTCCACTGGACTGGCAGGTGAGCTCCCCTATGGGACTGGACTCACGCTGCACCTACTCCACCAGAGGCCCCATGGGGAAGAGGAACCTTCCCCATCTTCACCTGCCCCCACCCACCTTCTCCCCACCTAGCAAGTGTACAAAGTCCTAGGCTTCTCACCAAGGTGTGGGCTTCTATAACAGATAGGAAATTACCATCTCATCATAAAAAGGGAATGATCTCAGAGGCAGGTTTCCGAAGCCAATAAAAAAAGGGTGTTGCCCACAATTGTTGAAACCCTCCAAAGCAGAATATGATCTGTTCTTCTACTTCCCTCGCTTTTCTACAACCCCCACCCCACCCCATGCTACAGACAGGGGCATAAAGAAGACAGGAAGTCTCTGTGCTCGGGGAGTCGATAACTTGGTTGGGAAGATAGAGACTACACAAGTAAACAAAGAAGACAATTCTAGAAATAATCTGACCAACTTGCCTCAGTTTGCTTGGCTACTCTAAGTAATGCTGCAATAAATATAGGGGTGCATCTGTCTTTTCCAGTTAGTGTTTTCATTTTCTTTGGGTGTATATTCAGTTATGGAATTACTGAATCGTATGGTATTTCCATTTTTGATTTTTGGGGGAGCCTCCATATTGTTTACCACAGTGGCTGCTACAAGAATACAAGAGGGTTCCTTTTCCTCCACATCCTCACCAACACTTGTACCTTGTTGTCTTTTTTTTTTTTAGCCATACTGGCAGGTGCAAGATGATATCTCACTATGGTTTTGACTTGCATTTCTCTGATAATGAGTGATATTGAGCATCTTCTTTTTTTTTTCTTTCTTTTTTTATTTATTTATTTGTCAGAGAGAGAGGGAGAGAGAGAGAGCAAGCACAGGCAGAGAGAGTGGCAGGCAGAGGCAGAGGGAGAAGCCGGCTCCCCGCCAAGCAAAGGAGCCCGATGTGGGACTCCATCCCAGGACGCCGGGTTCATGACCTGAGCCGAAGGCAGCCACTTAACCAACTGAGCCACCCAGGCGTTCCTATTGAGCATCTTCTCATGTCTGTTGTCCATCTGGATGTCTTCTTTGGGAAAATGATATTCAGGTTCTCTGTGCATTTTTTAATCAGGTCTTTTTTTTTTTTAGTGTTGAGTTATATAAGAACTCTTTATATTTTGGATATTAACCCCTTATAAGATATATCCTTTGAAAATAACTTCTCCCAATCAGCAAGTTGCCTTTTCATTTGTTGATGGTTTTTTTGTTTTGTTTTGTTTTGTTTTTTTGCTGTATAAAAGCTTTTTATTTTGGTGTAGTCCCAATAGTTTATTTTTGCTTTTGTTTCCCTTGTCTTAGGAGACATATCTAGAAAGATATTGCAGTGTCTGATGTTAAAGAAATTACTGCCTATGCTTTCTTCTAGGAGTCTCATAGTTACATGTCTCACACTTAAATCCTTAATCCATTTGGAGTTTATCCATTTGAGTTTATTTTTGTGTGTGGTGTAAGAAAGTGGTCCAGTTTCATTCTTCTGCATGTAGCTGTCCAGTTTTCCCAGCACCATTTATTAAAGGGACTTTCCCCCCCAGAACTGTCCTGGTTTTAAAACAGAAAGTTCCTTGTCCCTGGAATCTCTTAGTCCCAAGCAAAGTGTGAATGGTTGGTCACTCTATTTAAAGGGTGACAGTGCTTTGGGGAACACAGTCTGGAACATGGTACAGGAAATGAGATTGCGGCAGGGGAAGGGGCCCTACTTTAGGTTAGGTAGTGTTATGGGTCTCTATTTTACAAACAGGGATCTGAGTCTCAGAGAAGTGAAATGAGTTCTCAAAGGTCACACAGCAAGTAAGTGGTTTTCTGATTTCTAGTCCGCCATTTCAGAGGCCTGATATCACATTCTGCAGATAACTGAGAGTATATGGAAGACAGAAGCCATGTCCTCCTCCCCCTGAGTGGTCCCCTCCTTACCTGCTGTCTCTCTTAGGTGTGTTGGGCCTCCTTCTTTCCCTCCCCAACTTCCCTGCCACTTTTCATTCTCTGTGCTGGTGTACAATCATCTTGAGCTTTTACCCCGATTGATGCAGCCCTTCAGTCCTTCCCTAACCCTTCCCCCACCTCATTTCACTTCTCTCTTAAACCACCTTTCAACTCTTTGGAACCTTGAAGTGTGTAGGCATGAAATGAACCCCCGTGTTTTCCCAGTTGCATTCATTCTTTGGCAGTCAATTGCTGAGTCCCTACTTTGACCCCCAGAATGGAGGTTTGATGACTGGTCTATGGTGGTGCCTTGTGCCTCCTCAGAGATGTGTTTCTTGGTGACTCTTTCCAAAGGAACCCCCCACTCCAGCCCTGCCAAGTCTCTGCCACAAAACCTGTTTGCTTTCTTCTCAGTTCTAACCACTGACATCCCCAAACTTTGTCCATGCTAGTCTCTCTGCATCACATCTGCTGTTATAATCCAGCTTGTCTTTTAAAGGCCAGTGCATGTAATATTACTTTTTCTATGAAGCTTTTTCTAACTTCTTTAGCCAGAAGGGCTCTTCCCTCCTTTGAACTCACACAGCACTCCGGATCCTCTTAGGCTGCTTAACCACATTCTACCTTATGCTTGAGTTATTTTTGACCCGTGTCTCATTCCTCCTAATAAACTGTGAGCTCATTCATTTATTCAGCCAGTTTTTGATGATACCCTTTGCAGGGCATTGTTCCACCTAGCTAGGAAGAAGGATCACATTGAGCGTGTAATTATGTGTCTTACTAACTTGGGTCAAGGATAGTGCCTGACGCGTCGTGGGTAATTTGTGAATGGGTAGATGAATGGATGGATGGATTGATGAATGAAGGTGTAATTATAGAATGTGTGGGATGAGGGGCTAAACGATTGGGGTTTTGGTTTGCTTCAGACATGGTGATAGAGGTGGCAAAGTGGAATAGAGTGGGTTATGAGCTCATTTGAAGTTTATGAAGCTTGTGGAATTTTTTTTTTTTTTTTTGAGAGAAGGAGCATGGTGGGGGGAGGGGCAGAGAGAGAGTGAGAGAGAGAATCTTAAGTAGGCTCGATGCCTAGCATGGAACCCATTGTGGGGCTCAGTCTCACAAATCTGAGATCATGACCTGAGCCAAAATCAAGAGTTAGATGCTTAACCAATAGCCACCCAGGTGCCCTGAAGCCCATGGAATTTTTTATACCATCCAGGCTTGCCACTTGGCCATCACCATGAGTGTAAGTGTGGGGAAGGGACTGTGGAGGGTGAGCGCAATTGCCCACTTTACTATCCCAGGTCATTGCTGCTCAAAGAAATGTAACCCCGGCCACAAGCCATGACCATACCCTTTAGTAGCATGGTGCTCTCCCGACATCCATCCAAGGCCCCTCCCCATTCTCTACATCAGGTATTTTTTCCCGGCGCCGCCCCACTAGACTGACATGGCTGAGATACAGTTTCATTCCTCTAAATTTTTGGCGTCAGGCCGTGTTCTGGAAAGACTTTGAATAGGTAGCCCCAGGCAAGAGGGTATGAAGAGAGAGCCCTCGAATAAATCCTTTTCTTCAGGCCTCTCCATCAGTGAAGGGTGACCTTCCCCTAACTTTGCTCCTCGGTGTCAGGGTCCAGTGCCCAGAGAATCAGCCAGGAGGGAAAGGGTTAAGTGGGGCCTGCTTTCAGGTCTGGGTCCTGCGACTGCATTCCTTCCTCCTAGAGATCTGCCAGGCTGTTGGGCCAGAGGCTAAATTTAGAAGGGAGCTAAGATTTCCTGTTAACAGCTGTCCTGCCCCTCAGAGAAGAAGCACCGGAGAGAGGAGAGAGGTTGGTCCCTCTTGGAGGTCAGAACTCCTGGCCATTTTGTCTGGGTCCCTCAGCCCTGGGTGACTGGCTGTGGAGATACGGGCAAACCTGTGGTGAGTGTGCTTTTCCCTTCGTTTTGTCCTGTGAGCCCAAGGCTTCCAAGCAGAGGGGCAGCAGTTCTGCCGCCATGATGAGGGCCCAGCCACATCGGGGAGCAGCTCCTGAGGGATCTCGTGTTCCTTAATAGGCTGTGGGATGGCGCCTGAGCTAAAGGCAACAACTTCGATGGCCTTGGTTAGAGACCCTGAAGGCGGCCAGCGGCGCCTCCCCCGGGGTAAGCAAAGGTGTATATGTGCGCGCAGGCGAGGTGTGTGCTTATACACGCGTACCCACGTGTGCATGTGTGGGCACACCCAGGAGTTTCGATTGGAAGAAGTTTCTGGTCTAGGGAATTCACCTCTTTCCAACTGTGTTAGCTCTATGAAAGCAAACCCAGGACCCTGTTCCCCTCACTGCTTCCTGGCTGGAATCTGAGGAAGGAGACACTTTGTTCTTTCTTAAATATTGTGACTCAGCTGGGTGTGTGTGGGTCTTGGTGTCCGGGTTGACGGTAGCTAGGCCAAGTCAGACGGGTTTTCCCCGCGTGGGTCCTGTCCCCACCAGAGTAGTAGCACGTGGTGACCTTCCCCCTGATATCACTGATATACCCCTCCCCCCCCCCAACAAAACCTCCAGAAGCCGATTCCCTAATCACGTTGGTCATGCTGAACTTACAGGGACCGGCAGGCTGTCATGGCGACCAGTGGGGACCCAGAGGAGGAGCAGGTAGTCCCAAGCGAAGAGGATGAAACCGATGTGCGAGCCGTGCAGGCCCAGTACCTCCGGAGCCCCTCCCCCGGCCAGTAAGTGTGCACCTGCTGTGCTGCTACCCTGCAGCCCCAGCAGGAGTGGGCTGGGGGGCCTGAGAAGATGTGGGCCCCGGGGAAGCCTACAGCCACCACTTTAAGTTCACTCATTTAACAAATATTATGGGGTACTTTCTATGTGTCATACTTTCTGGAAGAGGCAAATAAGCAAATGGACTACATTTTGACATGGCATGGTAAGTGCTGGAATTAGTATGCCTCAGGTCTAGTGCACAGTGGGCCAGGGAAAGGAGCACTTGGATTTGGATGGGTCCTAGGAGGCTTTCTGGAGGCAGTGATGCTGGACCTGAACCTCAAAGAAGGAGTAGGCACCTGACGGGCCCACCTGGGCAGTGATGCGTGACCCATGAGGACTGAGGCTGACTATGAGAATATTAGACCACAGACGGTAAGACCAGGCATCAGGATAAGAAGGGGTCATAAGACCAGCCCTAGTGCTGAGATGATCAAGCTATGTCTTTCAAACTGGGATATGTGCACTTCTGAGGGTAAGTGGCAAAGTATGCAGGGGTAGATCAACATGGTACATCTTCCGAGAGAGTCCTCTTAGTTTATGTCAAGTAGTTTAAAATTTTCCTTTACATAAAATTATTGAGGATCTATCATGAGGTAGATTGGAAAATTTACATAACCTTTTTAGCAAAACCATGAGACATCACAGAAATGCTTACTTGCCTGCTAAAGCAATCATGTGTGTGTATGCCTGTTTATTTTCTTCTGCCATAAATCATAGTAGAGGACCTGGCTTCTAATCTTAGTTCTGTCACCAAACTTACACGAAGAAGTCCTTCCATTCTTTTTTTTTTTTTTTTTAGATTTTTTATTTATTTATTTGACAGAGATCATAAGTAGGCAGAGAGGCAGGCAGAGAGAGAGGGGGAAGCAGGCTCCCTGCCTAGCAGAGAGCCCGATGCGGGGCTCGATCCCAGGACGCTGGGACCATGACCTGAGCCGAAGGCAGAGGCTTAACCCACTGAGCCACCCAGGCGCCACAAGTCCTTCCATTCTTGAGCCTGTGTCTCCTTACCTATTAAAAAAAAAAAAAGGAAGGAAACACCCAACTAAGATATCTCATGATAACTTAACCTCAAACTATCTATGATTCTGCTTGACTTCACTTTTCTGCAGTTCTGGGACCTTACTGGCTCCTGTTTCTCAGAGCTTGAAAACCTTCCCCACTGGAATGAGATTCATCACTTATGGGCCAGGACCCTTTGTCCAAATGTTGGGGACTTTTCCTTTAAAGTTCAGCGTTATGTTCCCACTTAGAAAGCCTATCAGGATGGAGTTTTGAAAATAACCCCCCCCCCAAAAAAAAAGAAAAAAGAAATCCCCCTCTCTACACTACCAGACAAGGCAGAGATAATTTTGTGTGTGATTAAGGTAGGCGATGCATAGCTTTGGGTAGTGCTTAGGATAATGCTAGCTGCTTTAGCAAATGGATATTTTTTTCTCACTCAAATAAATTCCAGAATGGGTCCCTGAGCAGTGATTCAGGAACTGAGGCGCCTTCTATCCTGTAGGTCTTCAATTTTTAAGGCAGAAAGCTAAAGTTACCGTGCTCATCGGCATCAAGACAAAATGGGAAGGGAATGAAAAATCTCTCAGGAGGTTTATATGGGCCAGGCCTGAAAATGGCCATTTCTTTTCCATTCATTTCCCATTGACTAGAACTTAGCTTTGTTATAATGGAGGATGGGCAATGAGGTCCATGAGTCCAGGAAAAAGAAGAAATGGGCTTGCTAATACATAACCATCTTGGCCCCAGTATACCTCTGTAGACTGAATATTCATGCTACCTTTTCCCCCACTCATGAAACTCCCAAAGGAGACAATCTCAAAAATGGTTTACTGACTACTACATACAGTTCAAAAGCTAGGTTCTCTGCCTACATGTTAACTAACTGGAATTTAAATAAAACTTGGGGGGGGAAAGGCTGTGTTCTCTGGAGGGGACTCATCCTCTTGCCCAGGTCAGGCTGGAGCCCCTGAAAGTCTACAAAACAGGCTCCCACTGGATAAAAGGAGAAATGGGAGGTATAGCAGTCATCAGTCCATATAATTAATGAGCATGTCTGCCTGAGAAGAGGGCAGATCTCCTAGATTTGACCTTGATTTGGCCTTCAGGGTAGCATTGCCTTGTCTGTTGTTCTCTGTGGCCTCTAGCTCCACCCTCTGGCCCTTTTCCCTTGTCTGTTAGCCTCCAGAGCCACCTCCGAACTGAGATTGGATAGTGTGTTTTCCTTGAAGGCTTTGTAGCTTTGGCGGGCTATGTCCTATTTATGGCTGTTTGGGCGCCCAAGGGCTGTTTAAGGCTATAAGCAGCCAAGGGCCTTTCAAGGCTCCTAGTTTCTTTGAAAACAGGATCCCTTTAAAAACATAATAGGTTTCTGATGGATATAGACCAGACAATTTCATGTGTCAGAAACCACACACCAAGTTCTTTCTTAAATATAATTTTCAACCTTGATTTATTTCTTTGCCTCCTTGTCTGCATACTTCACTGTCTAAGCTTCAGACTGTTATCTTCAGAAGGTATCTGAAGCTGTAAATGTGAGTGGGGAGTCCAGGACGCTTGTGGTCATCGGTAGTATAATTGTTAAAAGTTTTACAGCAGAATGTATACCTAACAAG
This sequence comes from Mellivora capensis, assembly GCA_004024625.1. Taxonomy (NCBI): domain Eukaryota; kingdom Metazoa; phylum Chordata; class Mammalia; order Carnivora; family Mustelidae; genus Mellivora; species Mellivora capensis. The sequence continues at coordinate 6,492 of PISX010016762.1, read as the reverse complement.
CAAATGAGGGGAGAATGCAAAACTAAAATGTAATCAACCCAAAAGAAGGCAAGGAAGAAGAGAAAAAGAATACAGAGGAAGCATAACAGATAACAAGAAAATAGTAGGATGGTAGATTTAAACCCAAGTGTGGAAATAATTACTTGAAACATAATAAAAATGAAATACTCCAACTAAAAGCAAATACTGCCAGACTCAGTTTTGTAAAAAGCCTACCTACTGCTTATGAGAAACACACCTTAAGAAATAGAGAGATACAAGGGATACCTGGCTAGCTCAGTCAGTGGAGCAGGCAACTCTTGATCTCAGGGTCATGAGTTCCAGCCCCACGTTGGGCATGGAGCCTACTTCAAATTAAAAAAAAAAAAAAAAAAAAGAGATATACAAAGGTTAACAAAGGCTAGAAAACATACTGCACTGTCCGAGTTACAGTTGCTCATACCTTTAAAACTTAGCGGCATAAAACAACCACTTTTTAATGTTCACAGTCAGGTACAGTGCTGGGACTCCCGTTTCTACTCCAAGATGTCTGGCGCCTCAGCCTGAAAGACATGGGTTCCAGGAGGACTTGAGGCTAAGGGTGACTCACCCACTGAGGGCTGGTGGCAGAGTGGCTCCTTCACATGCATGACGCTTCATTTTGAGCCCTTAGCCGGGCTGTTGGCTAGAGCACCTAACATGTCTTTCCCTCTGGTCTCTCCTTGTGGGCCATTTTGGGCTTTCCCATAGCCTGTGGCTAAATTCCAAGGATTGGTGTCCAAGAGGACAAGACAGACGTGCGTTGGTTTTCACAATCTAGCCTTAGAAGTCATGAAAAGGCCCACAGGGCTGAAAGGGAGGCAACATAAACTCTGCCGACACTGCAGGAGTATCCGGCACACTATGAAGAGAGCAAGGGGGGTGGGAAAGAGTGCCGCCATCTTTGGAAAACACCAACTGCCACAGTCGCAAACTAAAGCTATTTGCTGATATCAGACAAGGAAGAATTTAAGGACCAAGAAATATGTTTCACAATGGTCAGAGGTGTGGTTCACCAGGAACGTGTAATCATTTAAAATGTCTGTGATCTGGGGCACCTGGGTGGCTCAGTCAGTTAAGCCTCCAACTCTTGATTTCAGCTCCGGTCATGAGATCGAGCCCTCCTTTGGGCTTCACGCTCAGCAGGGAGTCTGCTGGAGATTCTCTCTCCCTCTGCCCCTACCCCTGCTCATGTATGTTTGCCCTCTCTCTAGCTCTCTAAAATAATAAATCTTTTTAAAAGAAGTAAATACAATTTATATGATCTAATAATATAGCCTTAAAAGGTAGAAAGCAAAAAACTGACAGAACTAAAGAAAAAAAAATCCACAGTCTTAGTCAAACATAAAATTAAAAAAAAAAAAACAACCCTCAGCAACTAATAATATGAGGGGAAAAAAAATCATTAAGAATATAGGAAGGGAGCACCTGGGTGGCTCGGTCAGTTTAACGTCTGACTCTTGATTTCAGCTCAGGTCATGATCTCAGGGTCATGAGATTGAGCCCTGTATGGGGCTCCCCTCTCAGTGGGGAGTCTGCTTCTCTCCTTCTGCCCCTCCCTCTACATGCACACGCTCTCTCTCTCTAAAATGAGTAAATAAATCTTTAAAAAAAAGAATATAGGAAGTTAGAACAAAACATTAACAATATTAACCTAGTTGGCATTTATAGAACGTGTACCCAGCAAGGACAGGAAACACATTCCCATCACATGCATGTGGAACATTTATCAAAATAGATCACGTACTTGCCATTCATGTGTCAACAAACTTTTATATTTGTTATATGCTTGAAGTCATATAAAATATGTTCTTTGACCTTGGGAGAATGAAGCTAGAAGTTAATAAAAGCAAAAATATATGATCGTAATTCTAACTAAAACCATAATTTAATTCTGCTACGTACTTACCAGACCATCTGAAATCAAAAACTGATGGTAGCAACTATAAATGAGAATGTTATAAATGAGGAAGTTAAATCCGAACTCCATTCATAGCTGGGAAGAGCGTAAATTAGTACAACCACTGGGAAAACTCTCTCATAGTATCTACTAAAGTTCAAAGTACTCCTGTCCTGTATCCCAGCAGGCTCACTCCTGATACCTACTTAACAGAAACAGGTACATGTGTGCACCAGAAGAGAAGTCCTGTTTTGGTAGCTAACAGCCATTAAGGGTATAGAATGTATAAACGTGTGATGAACTGTCCAGTTAAAAGTTGGCTTGGTAAATGAAGTCTGGTATGTATATTTTTAAATGTTGCCCTAAGGAATACACATTTTTATTAAGTGCTTATCACGTAGGTGGGATTGAGCCTCTCAGATTATTGGTTGGGGAAGGCAAACCGTGAGCCCTGGTTGTGAAGGGGAAAAGTGGGTCACCGCATGGGGAGGCAGGAGACAGGGAAGGCCAATTCTGCTGGCTTCCCAGTTTCACATAGAGTTAGCCTGCCACGGACAGGACAGAAGCATTTGTTTGTAACAGAGAAGTTCCGACAGTGTTTAATCCTTAGTCCTTCCAGCTGCCAGATGGGCGAAAACAGGCTCAGCCTGAAAGCCCCACTTCCATGTGGAATGGTCTGAGCTGTTCCATGGTCCCATATACAGAGATAATTTTCTCCAGGTTCTCAGGGATCCTGGCTAAATCCTGTTGGTTTTGATGCTCTTGGTTTGTGTACATTCCATAGCAGTTGGTTTTTGAAGCTGATCCCAACTTATCTGGCTAGCCCTTTTCAGAAATTTTCAAGGAAGGCAAGCAAACACACAGTGACACTTGATGGGCTGTTCCTTCCTACAGTAATCATCCTAAAACCTGAGGTATACACTATGAGAGCTGCGCTGACTTTTGAGTCATCATTTGGTCAATCTCACTGCATTATAGCCCGGGCCGAAACCAACCCGGAGGAAGGAATCTATAGTATCTTTAAAAATGGAAAGGCAGGGGTTTCTGGGTGGCATAGTTGTTAAGCATCTGCCTTGGGCTCAGGTCATGATCCCGAGGTCCTAGGATTGAGCTCTCTGCTCAGCGGGAAGCCTGCTTCTCCCTCTCCCAGTGCCCTGCTTGTGTTCTCTCTCTTACTGTCTCTCTCTGTGTCAAATAAATAAATAAATAAATAAATAAATAAAATATTTAAAAAAAAAAGAAAAGGCAGAGGTACCTAGGTGGCTTAGTTAAGTGTTTGCCTTTGGCTCAGGTCATGATCTCAGAGTTCTGAGATCGAGTCCTGGGATGGCCCCTTGCTCAGCTGGGAGTTTGCTTCTCCTTCTGCTTGCCGCCCCCATGGCTTGTGCTCTCTGTTTTTCTCTCTCTCTCTCTCTCTGATAAATAAAATCCTCTTAAAAACTGAAAAAGCAGTCCACAGGCCAGAAGAAAAATTTGAAAATCACATATCTGATAAAGAAGCTGTATCCAGAATATATTTTTAAAAACCTCTCAAAACCTAGTAAAAAAGGAACAACCCAAATTGAAAATGGACAAAAGACTTGGAACAGATACTTCACCAGAGAAGGTATGTGGATGGCAAATAAGCACATGAAAAGAGACTCAAAATCCTTAGTCATTAGGGGAATGCAAATTAAAACCATAATGAGATCTGATCACATACCTACTGGAATATCTAAAATTAAAAAGATTGACCATCCCAAATACTGGGGAAAATGTGGAGTATCCAGAATCCCACTGCTGGTGGAAATGTGAAAAGGTACAATCATTTTATAAAACTCCTTTATTTTTTTTTTAAAGACTTTATTTATTTATTTGACAGAGAGATCACAAGTAGACAGAGAGACAGGTAGAGAGAGCAGGGGAAAGCAGGCTCCCTGCCGAGCAGAGAGCCAGATGCGGGGCTCGATCCCAGGACCCTGAGATCATTACCTGAGCCGAAGGCAGAGGCTTAACTCACTGAGCCACCCAGGCACCCCTATAAAACTCCTTAAAAAGTGAAACATACACCAGCTTAAAAGGACACCTACTCCTATATGATCTAGTCATTCTGTGTCAGGGTATTTCCTCAAGAGACATGGAAGCCTATATCCATACAAAGACTTGTACATGAATGTTCAGAGCAACCTTATCTGTAATAGCCTAGAAACAACCCAAATGTCCATCAGACAGTGAACAGCTAAATACACTGTGATAAATTTATATGCATGAAAACTATTCAGCAGAGAAGGAATGAATTATTGATTCATACAACATAGATGAATCACGACATAACTGTGCTAACTGAAAGCAGTCAGACAAAAAAGAATACATACTAAATGATTCAATTTATATAAAATTCCAGAAAATGCAGATGATTCTGTATGGGGACAGAAAGCAGATCAGTGGTTGCTGGGAAGAATATAGGGCCCAGGAGCGCCTGGGTGGCTCAGTGGGTTAAAGCCTCTGCCTTCAGCTCAGGTTATGATCCCAGGGTCCTGGGATCGAGCCCCACATCGGGCTCTCTGATCAGCAAGAAGCCTGCTTCCTCCTCTCTCTCTGCCTGCATCTCTATCTACTTGTGATCTCTCTCTGTCAAATAAATAAATAAAATCTAAAAAAAAAAAAAAAAAGAGTATAGGGCCCAGAGAGGGTCAAGGGGAGCTTACCAAGGGGCGTGAGGGAACTTTGGAGGCTCATAGGTAGGTTCACAGCCTTGAATGTGCTGATGATTTCACAGTTGTATACATTTGTCAAATGTTAACTGCTCTGTGCACTTTAAATATGTGCAATTTGTATAGCAATTATCCCTCAGAAAGCTGTGCTTTTTTTGAGAGCTTTGAAGGGGAAGTAAAACTCTTCTAGAAGGCAGCTTAGTGTTGTGGAAAGAACTTAAATGGCATAATCAAGGCCAAGATCAAAGTCAGGTCTGCTCTCCCCCTTATTAGCCATGAGAGCTTGTTTAAGTTACTTAATCATGACATTGGAATACCAGTTCACCCAGTGGTACAAATTAAATAATATAACGTATGTTGTTTATAATGTATGATATCTGATATATAACATATACTGTTATAACATGTATATAAAGGCAAATTAGGTAGTGAGAAATGGTAGTTCTCTTTTCCTTCTGGAGGAAGACATCTGCCAGTAACTCAGGATGTCAAGAATTTTTTGTTTAACCAGAGATCCACCCACTCTAGTTAAGATGCCGCGTTTCTCTTGTTCTGCTCTAAGCGAATACTGTATTCTGAGCGACTCATCATCACCACTGCTGTTGGTCTCCAGCCTGAACAGTTCCCCGTGTACTTAATTTATGCCTGGAATCCCATTCTTCTTGTTTCATCTCTTCAGTTAAAGGCTTGAACATTTGTGAAATTAAATATACACTGAGTCAGCAAATACCCCACAGGCGACTGTCAGTCCTGGTTTCCTAAGGCTAGGTAACAAATTCCCACAAACAGAGTTGCTTAAAAACACCACAGATACATTCTCTCAGAGTTTTAGAGGCCAGAAGTCTGAAATCAAGGTGTTGGTAGGGCCACCCTCCCTCTGAAGATTTTAGGAGGGCTTCCTTGCCTCTCCCAACTTCCGGTGGCTCTGGGAGTTTCTTGACTGTGGCTGTGTACCTCCAACCTCTGCCTCCATCTTCATATGTCTTCTCTTCTCTCTCTTCTGTGTGTGTCCTTCTTAAGGACATTTGCCATTGATCTTAGGGCCCATCCAAATACAGGATGATCTTATCTCAAGATCCCTTTTCCAAGTAAAATTGCATGCACAGGTTCTGGGAGACATGTTTTTGGGGTACTACCATTCCACCTACTAGAGCCCCAGATCCAGCCCCTGGAAGACATACGTACGCTCTCTGGTACAACCAGGATAGGACCTTGCTGAGTCCAGACCCTGTGCCGCCGAAAGCCGCTGCCAATCAACCAGAGCTAGTTCATGGATGCAGTCTGTTTGCAGGCCTGGCAGGTGTCTTAACATTTCCAAACTCATCAGTAAATTGAATCCTGGGGTGAACTGAGAACCTAGGAAGGGGAATAGACAGTGGAGAGAGGTGTCAGATCTTCATTTCTGCCTGACTTAAGCACTGACCTCAAATGCTTTAAATTCAAACCCAGGTCTGTGAATCATTCTCTTTGGAAGAAATTCATCTATCTCCAAGAGAGACAAATTTCCCCAGGTAATTTGTGAGTTAATGCTAAAATTTAAAAACTCCTGTCTCATGGGGCAACTAGGTGGGGCTTTGCCTATATCGATAATCTCCATCACACCTCTCCACTGCTCCAAAGGAGGAAAATCCTAAGAAATCAGGGCGCTTATGCTGTGAACCATGTTCAAGTCTGGCCTTCCCCTCCCTTACCAGGAGACCACAGCTCCCCAAGCCCTCTCTTGCAAGTGATCTGTAGCCCACCTCTGCCTCTCCTTTTCCTCATTAGCTATGACCAATTTTCATTTCCTTTCCAAATGAAGGATCAGACTTCTTCATCCTTCTCTGGTTCTAATTTGGAAAATGTTTTTCTGTTTTCCTTTATTTCTTTTTTTTTTTTTTT
>PISX010016761.1:0-45337 GCA_004024625.1 Mellivora capensis | reverse complement strand
CTTAAGCTATTTAGGTAACAGTCTTGGGTTAGGATGAAAATGATTGAACCAGGGATAGAGCCAAACAAACGCAGAGTGTCATATAAGTGGGTTTACTTTAAAACTGGATATTGTGATTTTTGTCTGCATTTGACTGAATCTTCAGGAAAATAACTTGCTCCTAATTGAAAATGTTTTTATTCTCTCAACAGGCTAGTACTCAGTGTCTGATCTGCCTGACAGCCTGGTGTATTGACTGCTGTGTACTATTAGTGTATTGACTACTGACCTACTTCTCTCTTGGCTAAGAGATAAACAAATCCATGTGTGAAATAGAAAAAACGACAACCAATGTAGTGCAGATCTTCTATAAGAAAAATGTCTCCTTAAAACAAAACAAACAGAAATTGAGCAGTGTTGTAATTTTGACAATGTTGTCATGAACGGCTGCCAATTAAAAGCAATTAGCCCCATTGTTCTTTATTAACTGGACATGGAGCTTAATGGAGCTCAAAGGGCTCACAGTCTGAATCTGGTCTGATCTCTTTTTACAAGTAATTATGACTCAAGGGAAGACTCAATAGATGTATCTACAATTATACATATGTGTATGTCCACTTGGTTCCCTTAGAAACAGTGTCCTATTATTTGTACCAATTTTCTAGAAAATTAACTTTTCCAGTCGGGCAAGCTTGGTTTACTTGGCAAGAGAATGCATAAAAGCACCCATTTACATCTATAGATTTGGCAGAGCTAGAAAGGGTATGGTGAGTGATGCCGATCAATTAGATATACTTCTCCTGAAGGATTGCTGCAAGGGATTTTTGAAACAAAGTGTTCTTTTGAGGAAAAAAATAACCAAAACTAAAAAAGTAATTTTATTATTATATTAATAAACCATTTTTATTATTACTTTATCTTATGCCTATACCAGAAAGTTTCTCTGTCCTTAAATGGCTACGGGACCGCTAGGTATAAGGGTCGAGTAAAAATAACTAGTTCTTGGAGCAAAAGAGATCTTAAGAAGTTTGTTCCAAGGTCATTGTGACCTTAAAGCAAGCAGAGCACAAGCAATCTCCACATTGCTCTTTCCATGGCCTTAAGCTCTTGTGAAGTGGCTCTGAAAACACAAATGACATCCCTTGAGGATGAAGACAGAAGGGCAAACATTCATGAATGCATTGTCATGGCTTCTTTGACATTTCTCTCACCAATGCCTGAGCAGTCCATGCCAAGGGTGATAGAAAAATCTGCGTGACCATTTTGCTTCTCTCGTAGTAGTTGACTAGGAGGACTGCAAAGCTGCCAGCTTCCCTAGGATTGAATTCATGATTTCTTTGGCTCCATAAATCATCAAGGAATGAATGATGAATTTAAAAACACTTAATGAGAGCCTACCAGGTGCTTGGGTTGAAGTGACAGAGGCAGTTAAGAAATACTTCCTGCCCTGAAGGAATTCCTAGGGTGGCTATGGAGGTCAGCACAATGGATGAGGGTTAACATGGATGGAGTAGGGGCACGGATCCAACTCCGGGAATGTGGGGGAGAGGGTCAGGAAGGGATCTTAGATGAGTGACCTCTGACTTGAGTAAAGAGGGAATTGCACTGGGACACCTGGGTGTCTCAGTGGGTTAAGCATCTGCTTTTGGGTCAGGTCATGATCCCAAGGTCCTGGGATCAAGTCCCGCATCTGGCTTCTGCCTCAGCAGGGAGCTTGCTTCTACCTCTGCCTGCAGCTCTCCCTGCTTGTGCTCTCTCCCTCTCTCTAACAAATAAATAAATAAAATATTTTTTTAAAAAAAGAGGAAATTGCAGTGTGCAGCTAAGTCTATGATGGGAATCATATTGCATTAAATAAATATATCGAATCAACACATTGTATAACTTAAACTCACACAATGTTATATGTTGATTTTATCTCCATTAAGAAAAAGAAGGGAATTGCATGTGTGTTTGCCAAATGAAGAAGTGTTCTCAATCATCAGAGAAAAGCAAAACCTAGGAACACAGCAGTCATAGCTATCTTTTGTAATAAAGTATTCCATTTAATTATCTTAATTTTTGTCTAATTTCTTAAAAAGATTTTAGTTTTTAAGTAATCTCTACACCCAATGTGGGGCTTGAACCCACAACCCCAGGATCAAGAGTTGCACACTCCACCAACTGATCTACCCAGGCACCCCTGTTTATTTTTTATTCCCTTGATAATAGCCCCTCCTATTATGTACAGTGTTATTTTTATTTACTTTAAAAGATTTTATTTATTTGACAGAGATCACAAGTAGGCAGAGAGGTGGGCAGAGAGAGAGGGGAAGGGAGGAAACAGGCTCCCCACTGAGCAGAGAGCCCAATCCGGGGCTTGATCCCAGGACCCTGAGATCAGGATGTGAGCTGAAGACAGAGGCTTAATCCACTGAGCCACCCAGGCGCCCCTACAGTGTTATTTTTAGAAGCAAAAGCATCTCACCTTCTGAATAACTTAGACACCGATCACAATGAACACCTAGTGAGCGAGTGCTCCTTCATCCCCTCCAGGTCTGGGCCTTACTTGCAGGAAGACATGCAAGGAGAGGATGACAATGGACTTTTCCTGTGCTCAGGAAGCACATTAACTGGGAGAGACTTGGAGTGGCTGTAGACAGATCTTCAGCGTGGGGCCAGCATGAAACCAAATGCACCTCATAACTGCCGTGCTTTGTGCGAGGCTTAGATCTTTCGTTTTGGGCTCCATGCTGGTGAATGCAAACAGTGGATTGAAACGAAGAAAGGTAGCTTTAAGGTGAGGGCATGGCAAATCGGTGGCAAACACTCAGAGATTCCCAGCACAAAGTGTTCTCTATCCCCGTGCTAATGAACTGACAATTTCCTACAAGAAATTTAGGAAATTCTTTGTGTTATTACCAAAAGGAAACAATTTAATTCAACACAAATTCACTGCGTGCTAACTTCTAGACAGCTACTATAATGAACGCTGGGCTTAATGATGGTGATAGAAGACTTATTTCTGCCTCAAGTTACTCACAATGTCGACAGACTCTGAAATCAAGGTAACCACAATACAATAATAGAATGGATTTGGCTAATTCATGAAAAGATTATATCCCTGTGACCTAATGACCACTGATTACCTGACCAGCCTGATAAAGTCCAGGGGGAGATCATCAGGCTCTGATTTTTCCATTGCAGATCTTTCCAGAACTGTCTGTCATGCCACCATTTTGCTTGCATTTCATACCTCCAGCTCTCAGTCCCAGTGAATAGTTTGTCAATTTACCATGTGACATTTGTGGAACTGTGCAGTGGCATGAAACCCCTGTTCTTTAATTTCTAGGCTTAGGCTTAGGCTCTGTCTCCAGATTACCTCTGTCCCTTGAACCCACCTCTGTTCCGTGTCTCCCCTACCCTGGTGTTAACCTTGGCTCCTATTTATTCTCAGTCTTTGATCTTGTTCTCTTCCCCTCCCGCACCCTGCCCCTTCAAAGAGTCCTGCCATTTTTGAGCCCCTGTGGGGGTCAGCAAGATAATCACTCCTAAGCGTTGCATTCTGGGTGGTTTAAAAACCCCATGGGTGGGACTTGCAAAAATAAAGCCAGGATCCTGAAAGGGCTGAAGGTGGCAGTAGAGGAGTGAACATATTCTCTGGTTCCCCTGCTGGGAGAAAAAAAACCCAAGCAAGGAATACAGGAATTCTAGCTAGTTTCTGTTTCTCTTCTCTTTATTCCTGATTCATCAGATTCTCTCTCCTTTCTGATTTTCTTTTTCTGAGTCTTCCCAGTTGCTTTCGAAGACCTGGTGCAAGCAGAGATAGCATTTCTTGTTCTTTTTTTCCTCCCCATCAAGAAGTATTAAGTCAGCTGTCCTTTGCTTCTTTGCCCATTTTAAGTCTTTTTTTTTTTAATTTTTTTAAAAATTTATTTATCAGAGAGAGAGGGAGAGCGAGCACAGGCAGACAGAGTGGCAGGCAGAGGCAGAGGGTGAAGCAGGCTCCCTGCTGAGCAAGGAGCCCGATGTGGGACTCGATCCCAGGCCGCTGGGATCATGACCTGAGCTGACGGCAGCTGCTTAACCAACTGAGCCACCCAGGCGTCCCTGCCCATTTTAAGTCTTACTAAATAAATGGGCTCTTGGGATTGTTAAAAGGAAAAACCACAGGGCCCAGACATTGCTTAGGTGAAGGCCCAAGTCAGTAAACCGGGGCTCAATGCCTAATTTCATTGTACCCCGGAAAGAGAAGTCTTAACTGGTCAGTCAGGTATTTCCTGCTACTCACCAAAGAGGTTTCTGTCTCTGGGCCTTCTCCATCTGAGAAGAGATAATCTATATAATAAAACCCTCTGCCCTTCCCCCTAAGGGAAGGTGATCTTGCCAGAAACAACCCTTTCTTTTCTTTTGCTAATAACTTTTTTGCCCCACCTTCTTTCCTTACAAACACCTGCCATTTTGTGCCACTCCCCAGGGCTCCCCTCTATTTACTAGCTGGGGTGCTGCCTAATTCACGAATTGTTTAATAGAGCCAGTGGGATCTTCAGATTTACTCTGTTGAATTTTGTTCTTTAACGGAACTAATCCAACAAAGTACGTTCTCTATCTTCTTTAATAAAAAACTTACCAAAAGAATACGGGCTGGGTAAAATTAACATGTGATTTTAGGCAATTGCCTGTAGAATTTCTTAGCCATGGCTAAATTACTTAAGGAAAGTCCTCAGAATTATCTTTCCACCTATCCCTGAGGGTCAGATCGGGGCTGCTGCTTGTTTTTGTAAAGAAAGTTTTGTTGGGACATTTCCAAGGTCATTTGCCTCTAACCTCTGGGTGCTTTTGCATGATAATGGCGGAGTTCAACAGTCCTGAGAAGACTGTTGGGCCTGCAAAGCCTAAAATAACTTACTTTCTGGTTCTTTTTTTTTTTTTTTTTTTTAAAGATTCCATTCATTTGTCAGAGAGACAGAGAGAATGAGCACAGGCAGACAAAGTGGCAGGCAGAGGCAGAGGGAGAAGCAGACTCCCCGCCGAGCAAGGAGCCCAATGTGGGACTCGATCCCAGGACACTGGGATCATGACCTGAGCCGAAGGCAGCCGCCTAACCAACTGAGCCACCCAGGCATCCCACTTTCTGGTTCTTTACAGAGTTTTTAGACTCTGCTCTAGGTGTCTATATTAATTCCCTAGGGCTTCAATACACTGCAAGAGGCAGATGATAGAAAACCTCAGTGGCTGACCACAAAGGGCCACCTTCTAGTCAACTGTGGCCATTTTGGAGGGTTAAGCTTTGATGTCTCACTCCAGGCTTGGGGCTGAAGGAGCAGCTCCCAAAGGGGATAGTGCTGGTTTAGGAAAAAGGGAAAAGAGAGAAGGTAGACTCATGATCGTTCCTAAAACGGATGCTGCCTGGGGACCCAGAAGGTGTCCCGCAGGACCAGCCAAGAGGGTCCTTGGTTTCATATAGGATGGAAATCAAATGAGGGCTAGCAGCAGGTGAACACAGAGTTTATGGAAGATGGAGAGACAGCAGATACAGATGGGCCCTCTGGGAGACTCTGAAAGGGAAAGGAGCTTGAGTCTCCTCTTTGCCTGGGCTCTAGGGTTTTTATTGGAAATTGTGGTCTGATGCACGTGTGTCCTCTCAGGCCAGGCATCCAGGAACTGGTCAGAACAAGGATGGGGCCGGGTGTCCTTCATAAGTCACTCATTCCCCAAAGCCAGGGATCTTGGCGTCAAGGTATTTTTAGTCAATGGTCTTAGAGAACGTTTATGATGACCCGCCCAGTCACTCCTTGGATGTTAGCCTTGGTGCTGGAGACTCCACAGGGAAATCATTAACTCTTTGACCTTTACGAGGAAGACATCCATTAAGGCCTGAGTTAGGTGGGGGTTCAGGTCCTAGCAAGAATAGAAGCAGAAGAAGAAGCAAAGGAAAAACCCCACCTTTTTCTTTCATGGTGTCCTTTCGGTTGGCCTAAACTCTGATGGCACTGTCACTTTCACTAGTTTCCCTCATGTTTTGTTGGCCAAGCATGTCACAAGGTCAAATCTAGGAAAGGAAATTTATTCTTCTACCAGACACTTGCCGGAAGGAAAGGCCTGGTGAGGAATTCAGAGAACACTTTGACAATAATACGGCCTATTACAGTGGCCATTCAGCTTTTGTTAAGGGTCCAATATCAAAATGGAGACTTATACAAGGTCTCAGGGCAGAAAGGCTAATCATTTTTGTCTTCTCTTCCCTTAAAGTAAGTACAGCCACAGATTTCTATGTGTCCTGGGTTGAAAAGGGAATCTGGAGTCCTGGCAAGACTCTCCCACCTGGCCCTTCTCCTTCCAGACATTCTAGTGTCCCCTTACTCTTGGCTTTGAGAATCTCAGGTTTCCTGTCACCATTTCCCTGGTGTCACGGATGGAGTTCTGTGAGGAGATTTGAGCACAGGTGGTTCATGCTGGGCCTTCCTTCAGCACTGAGGGGCAAGGGGCAGGGAAGGCAGCAGAATGGGGCCTAAGCAGTGCAGTGTGGACGCAGCAGAGGCCTGCACAGATCTTGCCATGTCAAGGGAGAGCTCCCGGCAGCTCTGAGAACGCCCTTCTTTGTCCCACTTGTGCCTGAACTCACAGGAGTGAGTCACTCCCTGGGGAGTGACACAGGCAGCAACACTGCCTACACCAGGTGGAGTTGTCCTGCAAAGGAAACTTCACTTGCAGCAAAGTAGGAGAGCTTGGGGAATAACTTACAAAGCTATAACTCCCTGAGTGGGGGTGAGTGGGTTTCTTTTATTGGGGGTTAGGATGAATATTTGGAAAGGGGAGTTTGTGGTCACAGGCCAGGGTGGGCATATGGTTGCCCAGATGTACTTAGAAAACATGCCTCGGCCTATGTCCTGTGTTTCGTCAGGGAAGCTTGGGCTCCTCCCTGGGTGGAGACCGTAATGTTATAATGAGGTAGAGGTAACTGTCGGACACTCTGGTCCGACTGTGCGGTGTGAGTCAGGAGTGGGGCTCAAACTGCTCTAGGCCTCCAGAGGCTTCCTCCTGTTTGTCTCTAAAAGATAAAGTTCACGTTCCTGTGAAGAAGGGGATGGGGTCTGGGAAGGTCTTACTGGTGATGGTTTTAACCTCCTAATCACCTTCCCCCACCAGCCCTGACACTCAGGCTTTTGGGAATTCACTATATTCATTTCTCCATATCTGCAAATTCTTCTCTAACTGCTCCTCACCTCTTCATGCTCTAAGAGAGACCTCGCCCTTCCCTGAGGCCATTGCTTCCTCGATGGGCCTTCCAAAGGATGCTTTTTTCTTGCAAAGAAAGAAGACTTTCTTTTGTGAAAAGAGAAGACTTTTCACACCCTGTATCCCTTTGGGCACAAAGGGTTGGTGGGTATCCTCTTTTTCCCCACACTGACACTTCCAGGCCTTTCTCTTTCCCTCTGTGGTAATACTCTGAGCCCTAGTCCTCCTATCAAGAGACACTGCCATCCCCCACTGCTCCTTGTTGGAGACCATGGGTCATTCCTGCCCATTCCTTAAGGACTTTAGCTCCTGGCATACTAACTCCATTAACACAAGTTCACAACTTTAACACAACATCATTTTTGTGATCTAAATGTCCATGCTTTAACTCATTGATTTCCCAGTTTGTTACTTCCGCTCCTGGAATGCCTTTGGGCCCTACCGTCCTCATCACATTCCCCTTGTTCCTTGTCTTGATTTTGTTGTTACCAGCGATTGTATTCCATCCAAAGTCCCCATTTTAAGCATCTCCACTCTCTAGCCATCATCTTGTATCTGTCCAACTCATTTCCTCTTGGCTTCTAACTCCAGTAATTCTTGGACCTTGTTGGGACCTCAAATCGCACTTTTCGTTCTGTCCAGCTGAGAATCCGTGCGTGCACCCATCATCCATTGTATTGTTTCTCCCTGGGAAAAAGTTCAACTCTTACCCCACTGCAGCTGGACAGGGCTGGAGAAAAACATGCTTGTTAAATTCATGGAATGTTTTAGCCCACTCCAGCTGCTAAAACAAAATACCACAGACTGGGTGGTATAGAAACCACAGAAATTTCTTTCTTATAGTTCTAGAGGCTGGAGGGTCCGATATCAAGGCACCAGCACGGTCGTGCTCTGGTGAGACCTCTCTCCCTGGCTTATAGCTGGTGCCTTCTGGCTGTAGCCTTACATGGTAGAAGGAAAGCAAGAAGGGCTCTACTCTTGTTGCCTAAGCACCTCCCCAAGTCCTACCTGCTAATACTATCATATCAGGCAGTGGGATTTCAACCTATCAATTTTGGGGATATTCTTACCATAGCATGAAACTTCAGTGAGATCTTAGGGCCATAGGTCACAACGACCATAGTTATGCAGTCTGTTTCCTTCCTACCTGTCTAGATAACACTTCTACGCTTTCTCCTTTCTCCTGAAACTCCCAACATCTCCCTCTCCCTCTCAGCTGACTTAGTTTTTTATTGAGGAAATAAGAGCAAAGAGAAGACTTTTCACATGTTCTCATTTCCATCTGTGCCCATGTAGTCCTCTTGATCTGATGGAAAAACTGTCTTGGTTTCTATCCAAAGTCATACCCCCTGCCCGCTTTTATGTAGCAGATCCTTTCCCTTCCTATGTACTCAAGGAAACTGTTCAGTGTTTGCTTCTCTTATCCATAATCAAATTATTCTTGTTTCATATATTAATAGTATCAGCAAAGAAACATTCTGTCTTCTTTTCCATCTTAAAATGCCTCTCTTGACCCCAGTTCCCCCTCTAGGTACTGCACATTTCTCTGTACCTTTCAGGAGCAAAATGCAGAAGAATGTGTGCACTCATTGTCTTCTTTTCCTGTCCTTCCCCCAACTGCAATTCGTCTTTCATTCCTGTCCCACCAACAACCCACCAAAAAGGCTTCCACATTGTGAGTCTAATGGCCCATTCTCTGTCCTCATCTGACTTCACTTCTTAGCAGCATTTGACACAGTTGATCATTTTCTCCTTGAAATATACTCTTTCAGCTTCCAAGACACTGTAAGCTCCTGGTTTTCTTTCTGTCTTGCTGGCGTGTGCTTCTCAGTCTGTTTTGCCTGCCCCTCCCCATCCTCTGGGGTTGCTAAATACTACAGTACTTCAGTGATTCTCCAGCAAGCATTCTCTCTTCTCTAACCATGCTTCCTCCGGAGGGAGTTTATTCAGTGTCATGACTTTAAATGCCATTGAGTGTTTTTGTAACTCCCAAATTTATTTCCATACTCTGGACCTCTGCCTTCATTCCAGATTCATAATCCAGGTGCTCACTTGACCTTTCCACCTGGATATCTCATGGGCAGCTCAAAATTAGTATGTGTGACATTAGACTCTTGATAATAGCTGTCATGAGGTTGTTTTGAGAATCAGGTGAAGCAATGCATATATTGTATTTAGATTATCTATCATGGTAAGCACTCAAATAATATCACCTATTATTATAACTGCATTCAGTAAATATTTGTTAAATAAATGCCTATTACAGTAAACCCCTGGGTAATAGTATGCTGTCTTAAGTAGTCAGCAATAATAAATGCATGTTGATAATAAAGAAAGAATAATATGGTTTATTTAATTTAGTGTCTACTATGTACCAGGCACAGTTATAGGCACTGAGAATATAATGGTGGAAAATAACAGACAAAATCCTTTTTCTTTTGAAGTTTACATTCTGGAGGGTAGAAGGGGAAGGAGACAAATAAACAAATAACATACATACTATGTCAGATAGTGATAAATGCTATGGAGAAAAATACAGTAGGGGAGAGAGATTAAGAGGGTGGGGGGTGAGTGCCTGGGTGACTCAGTCAGTTAAGCATCTGCCTTTGGCTCAGGTCATGATCCCAGGGTCCTGGGATCAAATCCTGCATTGGGCTCCCTGCTCAGTGCGGAGTCTGCCTTTCATTCTTTCTTTCCCTCTGCCCCTCTCCCCCTGCTCGTGTTCTCTTTCTCTCTGTCTCACATAAATAAATAAATAAATAAATAAATAAATAAATAAATAAAATCTTTTTAAAAAGAAAAAAAAAAGATGGGGCGCCTGGGTGGCTCAGTGGGTTAAGCCGCTGCCTTCGGCTCAGGTCATGATCTCAGGGTCCTGGGATCGAGTCCCGCATGGGGCTCTCTCTGCTCAGCAGGGAGCCTGCTTCCCCCTCTCTCTCTCTGCCTGCCTCTCTGTCTACTTGTGATCTCTGTCAAATAAATAAATAAAATCTTAAAAAAAAGAAAAAGAGAAAAAAGAGTGCTGTCATTTGGTAGGGGAGGATCTTTTGGATAGCATGGTGTATTGGTAAATTATTGCTATATAACAAACCTCCCCTAAACTTAAAACATTATTATTATTATTGTTATTGTTTACCTCACACATTTTCTGTGGGTGAGGAATTTCAGAGCACCTTAGCCTGGCGGTTCTGGTTCGGAGTCTTTTATGAGCATGCAGCCAAGATGTTAGCTAAGATGACCGCCTTCTGAAAGGGTGGCCCGGCCTGGAGTTGGCTGGAGGCCTTAGGCCTCACCATGTGGACCTTTCCATAGGGCTGCTTCATGTCCTTACATCATGGCAGTTCGTTTCTCTTAGAGAATATGACCCAAAACAGATCAAAGCATGAGCCCCATGTTGTCTATGACCCAGTCTCCAAATGACACACTGTCATTTCCACAGTATTCTGTTAGTTACACAGGTCAGTTAGGTTCATTGTGGGAGGGGACCACACAAGGCTGTCTAACAGGAGGTGAGGTGCAGGGCAGCTATCTTGGAGACTGGCTACCACATGGCTGCACAGTCTCTGACCTTCCATCTATTGACGAGTGGGATCTATATCACCTTCTCTCCTGTCCTGGACTGTGAGGAGTGCTCTGAGACTGCTTAGGCCAAGAGAATATAACAGAAGTGACCCTATGTTAGTTTCTGAGCTCAGGCTTTAAGAGACTGGGAGCTTCCCCTTACTGCTTCTTGAAATAGAACACCTGCCCCACCATGTCAGGAATTCTGACTACCTGAGACCCCTGTGCTGTGCGGAAGCCCAGGTTAGCTCTGGGAGAGACACCGGACCTCTGAATGAAGAAGCCTTCAGATGATTCCAGCTTCGGCCTCCATTTGACTGCAACTGCATGAGTGCTCCAAGTGAGAACCTCTCAGCTGAGGCCTTCTGCCCCAGAATCACAAGACATAATAGTAATTTGTGCAAATCACCAGTTAGGAGACGGTTCCCACAGCAGATGATGGGAAGTCAGGGATAGCTACTCTGGAAAGATAACATTCTACCAGGGATCTGGCTATTTGAGGAAAGGGCTGTCCAGGCAACAGGAAAAAATAATAATAATTGAGAGGCCCTAGAAGAGAGGCAGGCTTGGTGAACTTGAAGAACAGCAAGGTAGCCCAAGATGAATCAGAGTGCACGAACCAGAGAAATGTAGGTGATGAAGTCAGATTATGTTGGGGCTTAGAAATCATTATAAAA
Source organism: Mellivora capensis (assembly GCA_004024625.1). Classification (NCBI taxonomy): domain Eukaryota; kingdom Metazoa; phylum Chordata; class Mammalia; order Carnivora; family Mustelidae; genus Mellivora; species Mellivora capensis. The sequence continues at coordinate 33,902 of PISX010016761.1, read as the reverse complement.
ACTTTCAGTTTTACTTTGAGAAACACAGAGGTTGTTCAAAGGGTTTGTTGAACCAGAGAAGTAATATAATTCATTGAACATTTATTTATTTATTTATTTATTTATTTATTTATTTATTTATTTTTAAGTAGGCTCCATGCTCATGGAGCCCAATGTATGGACTGAACTCATGACCCTGAGATCCAGACCTGAACTAAGATAGAGAGTCAGACACCTAACTGACTACGCCATCTAGGTGCCCCTGAACTTTATTTTATTTATTTTTTAAGATTTTATTTATTTATTTGACAGACAGAGATCACAAGTAGGCAGAGAGGCAGTCAGAGAGAGGGGGAGGAAGCAGACTCCCTGCTGAGCAGAGAGCCCAATGCAGGACTCGATCCCAGGACCCTGAGATCATGACCTGAGCTGAAGGCAGAGGCTTTAACCCACTGAGCCACCCAGGCACCCCCCTTGAACTTTATTTTAAATGGCTCAGACTTGTTGTTATGTGGGAAAAAAAAATTCTAGGAAGGCAAGAGTGAAAGAAGAAGAGTAGCTAAGAGACTGTTCTTATATAGTCTAGGGGGTAAGCTGGAGGTGATGGGGATTGATAGAATTCTGGAAATGGATTGAAAGAAAAGTCAACAAGATCCACTTATGGATTGGATGTGAGCTGTAATGACAGAAAAAAATACATCAAGGAGGAGTCCTAGGGTTTAGGCCGAAACAACTAAATGAACCAAGTTGGTATTTCCTAAGATGGGAAAGAAAACGAGGAGAAATCATGTCTTATTTTGGGGGAGGGCTAAAGTTCTGCTTGGGGAAGCTTAAGCTGACTTCCAAGTAGAAATGTAGGTTAGATAGATATGCCTGGGTTCAGGGTAGGACTAGATATATATACTAACGAGTCATAAGCATTTAGATGGCATTTGAAGCCAGCAGACTGAGATCATTGTAGAAGTGGTCAAAAAGGTCCAGGAAGAATGCCCTAGGACATTTCAGCATTTATAAGTTGGTAAGAAGAGGCTCCATCAAAGAGGTTGAGAATGAATGGCCACGGATGAAGGAGGAAAGCAAGAGTGTGTGGTCCAGAAACCAAAAGAAGAAATATTTCAAGAAGGAAGCATGGTCATATGTGCCAAATCCTGCTGATAAGGAGGGAAACTAATAAAAATTGATGATTGGATTTGATCATGTAGAGGTCATGGGTGACTTTGATGAAAGCGGAGAAGTGATACAGTACCTAGAGGGAAATGTGGGGACAATAGAGATATTTTAAAATGGAATCATGGGTAAATGCTAATAGAGATGATTAAGTGGAGAGAGAAAAGTTGTGATATAGGAAAAAGGGGGTATTTGCAGAATTGAAGCTGCTGAGTAGGAAAGAAGAGGCGGGATCTAAGGCACAAAGACCAAGTTCATTGTTATAAAAGGGAAGACAAGGAATATGGCTACTATAGGTGCAAAAAGTTAGTGGATTTGTGAGCAGGGATTTTATTTTTTCTCATTGAAATAAGAAGCAGTTGGCTGAGACCTTCTTGCAAGACTCTGTGCAAGCATAGAGTAAAGGGTTTGGGAGGTTTGAGAAGAAAAAAGAAGTTGTAGAATATCTGTTTAGGAGAGAAGACTTTCTAAAAGCTCCCAAGAATTGGCAGGCAGCATGAGGACCAGCCTGTTACTTATAGTTGTGATCTTACAGAAAGAGCAGGCAGCATGATTGTGTCTTTAGTTGCACTGGTGCAGGGGAGGAGTGGGGAAAGAGAGGCAGATGTGGTCAAGGTTGGAGTTTTTTAGACAGTTACACATAAAGGAGTGATGAAACTGACATTGGGGGTGTCTGCAAGGAGAGCTTATATTGTTGATCATGGAATTTGAGCTGAGTGTGAAGAGAAGTGAGGGTGGGGGAGGGGGAATATACCATGAAAATGAGGTACCAGTAGGGCCAAACACTGTTGGAGCTGGGGTGGAAGAGAGGGTGAGCTGGTGGGAGGAGAGTAGGAGTCTGAAAGTGGGGTTTTGGATGGGATGCACTTGTTGGTAATGATGGGGACTAGGGTATGAGCATGGAGAGGGGTGTGGTGGAGATGAGAAGAAACCAGATACTTGATGGTAAAGAGTCAAAGATTGGTAGGCTGATGAGTTCAATGTATCTTCTATATGGAGTACTGAAATCCCCAAGAATGATGGCAGGAATATTGTTGACACTGTGTGGGCTCTAAAAGCTTGAGTGAATGAAAGGCAGTGACTGAAAGTTCTGTTGACAATGACAATAATTAAAGGTTGCAAGTACCTTCTAATGCTAATTTTATGAAATTAGCTGTTTCGTTCAATCAGTATTGGTCACATTTTACTGGACAAAAAATGGGGAAGTCAGTCTATGTTATCTCCAAATTCCCCCTGTTCTAAGATTTGACAAAAAATTTATTTATTCATTACCTTTTTAAAAAAGATTTTATTTATTTATTTGACAGAGAGAGAGAGAGAGAGATCACAAGTAAGCAGAGAGGCAGATGGCGGCGGGGGGCGGGTGGGGGGCCCTGCTGAGCAGAGAACCCTATGCGGGGGCTGGATCCCAGGACCCTGAGATCATGACCTGAGCCAAAGGCAGAGGTTTTAACCCACTGAGCCACCCAGGCGCCCCTATTCATTAGTTTTTTTTTAAAGTTTATTTATTGGGGCACTTGGCTAGCTCTGTCAGTTAAGCATCTGACTCTTGATTTTGGCTCAGGTCATGATTTCAGGGTCATGGATGCTTGGCAGCCTGCTTAAGACTCTCTCTTTCTCTCCCTCTGTACCCCACTCTGACTTGCAAGCACAATCTTTTTCTTTCTCTCCCCAACCCCCCAAAAAGAAAAGTTTTATTTATTTGAGTAATTTCTATATTCCACATGAAGCTCAAACTCATAACCCTGAGATCAAGAGTCTTACACTCCCCTAATTAAGTCAACAAAAAACTTAAAAAAAAAAAAAAAATATATATATATATATATATATGATCATCTTTGGAAACTCTTCGGATAACTAGAGAACAGCTGAACTGTAACTATTTCCAATCTCCTGACCATATAAGGAAATCTATTTATTTCAGGCTATAATGTGTAACCGTGCTAATTTATAAGGGCATTTTCTTAGAGCTAACAAGATAAACAAGGGTCTTGTTGAGTTAAAAGAGGTGGAGAGAAGGAGGGAGAGGCAAAATTCAATTCTGCAAGTGTTTATTAAGTACTAACCTGGGAAATTTGGAATTAATGTTGTTGGAGTTTTTACCATTAAAGAGAAAATCTCATGACTTTTTAGTTTACGAAACGAGTCAACAGGGCGATTGGTGCCAGAACTCTAATTGAATGAACACCCCCACATATCAGAGAGGATTCCTTCACTCTTCTATCCCCAACCTTCCCCCTACCCCACCCCCGCCCTGACCTTGCCATCATCCTCCTGCTGAAGCACTTTCTCATTTTAATGTAGTAATTTGATTTCTTCTCTACCGCTCTGTCTGGGGTTGGAGGTCTAGGAGGGAAGGATTGTTTCTTATTTATCTTATTAAAAGCTCAATGCATGGTATGCTAATCACTTGATAAATAGCTCATCAATTCAGGATCAAATGATAGATTGAATGTATGAATAGGAGCAGTAGCCACGCATTTATTTGCTTTACCGTCTGTTAAAAATGACCATCTTATAGGTTGTTGGTCCTGCATAATTTAGGAGACTGTAGGTATTTAACATAAATAGTGGAACTAGAATGTGAGAAAATCACATGACTAGTATTTCTAATGATCTAGGTCTTTTAGAAACTCAACACATCTAAAGGAAGAATTTTGAGAAAGTGGGACCTCTCTTGCCCTTGCTTTGTGAGTCAGGGCCAAGTGTGAATGAGAGGAGTCTCATTGGTTCCTTATTTCGAACTGAAGACACTTTTTATTTATTTTTTTTTATTGTATTGTATTTCTAACTGGACATTGAGTGATTTGCCCCAGTCCTGAAAATAATCAGTGAAGCTCTGACATGAACTCTGGAGTGGTGTTTGGTTTTTCAAGAACCCTCTCTTCTGATAAGCCAGGTCTATTCTCGATGCCTGGGCATCCCAGTGGCCACTGGTACATGGAGCTGTTTGGACTGACGGGTCTGTGTGTCTAGGAGTGTGTGAGGTTGGTTTTGTGTGTGGGGGGTGGGGTGGGGGTGAAATCAGTCACTGTCTCACCTTTGCCTCTAATGGGCTGAGAGACAGTAGGCAAGTTGTTTCCCCCATAGCCGGCTCTTCTCGCCGGTAAAATAAAGAGTCAACCCAAGAGGACCCTGTCAGTCTTTTGCAACTCTCATTTCCAAAACGCTGGAACTTACTCTTTTTCTAGTACGGGTTGTTCTTCTAGCTCTAAGTGAGCCCAGCCTAGCCACTCCCTTCTTGAGATAATGTCTCAGTTGTAGTTTTCTCCCATCTCTACCTCAGTCCTGTGGTTTTGATCTCTCATATCATTGTTTTCTTGTTCATAGCTAACCTGGATTGGTTTACAAACCTTCTAGAAACATTGAAATAGACTCAGCATGCTCTGGGGACCCAGGAAAATCTCTGTCCCCCAGGCTCACAGAGCTCAGCAGAAACGCCAGTTAGCTCCATGGCTGTGGATGCACTTTAAGGCTGTATGTGCTCAGGACCATCACCTCTCTCTCCCACCCTGCGAATTCCATTTATGGATTTCCAAAAGGATATAAGGAAGTTACCAGTAGTTATCAATGACTACAAATGGTGACGAGCATTTTCTCTGCTTTTTTGGAGCCAAGATGATAATGGACTTTCCATCTGGTATTAACTTACTTGGAATATTCCTTTTGGCAGAAACTGTTATCTTACTGTGACTTTTGCCTATATATATCTATTTTAAAAAATATTTTATTTATTTATTTGACAGAGATCACAAGTAGGCAGAGAGGCAGGCAGAGAGAGAGGAGGAAGCAGGCTCCCCGCGGAGCAGAGAGCTCCATGCGGGGCTGGATCCCAGGACCCTGGGATCATGACCCGGGCCGAAGGCAGAGGCTTTAACCCACTGAGCCACCCAGGCGCCCGACTATATATATATTTTTTAACTCTGGGGAAAGCATGAAGTAAAAAGTAGGATGTTTCAAATTCCGAGGACTTGGAGTTGGAAGGAAAGGAGTGCCTGTGTGCTCTGCGGAGCCACGGAGCCACCCTGAAAGGAAAGGAGGGCGGTCAACCAGGGCGGACTGAAGGCGCAGTAGCACCCTCTGATGGTAATGTTTTTTAATTACTTCGCTAATACACTTTACCCATTAAGGGTGTTTGAAAAGCAAAATTTTAGCTTCACTTCTGCTCCAAGAGAAGAAATTTTATTTAGGACAAAGGAAATCTGCCCATTTCCACTCCAGGAAAGAGTAGAGCCAGAGTGGGGGTCGGGAAATGGCAACTTCCTAGGTTTCCACTGTGAGCTTCGTTTTGTGACCTCATAGCCACAGACTTCCAGTAAATACAAAATACTTCCAAGGAAAAATTCCAGTGAGTTTGGAATGGTCCTCACCTCTGTGCCTATCCATTATCTTAAATACTAGAGAACTGAGAACGTTATATTTTACACACTTTATAGTTGATTTGTTTGGTAACTCTTCATTGTTGGGTAGTTTTATTGTCTGATCATTCATTGTTGACATTTATCACTAATGAATGACTATCCAGAAAAAAATTATATCACTTTCATACAGAATTTGTAAAACACTAGAAAACATGCTTGCTGTTACAGAATATTTAATTCAAAAAAATGCACTTTAGGAAACACATCTTTTTAATGTAATTTATCTCATCTTTTACCACCACTCCTGAGCTCTTATGTCCTCTCCTGAATTGCTAGCTCTCTGAAATAGAACATCATTTTGCTCACTTTTGTGTTCTTTCCATTCTAAGTACCTATCATGAAGGAAGAATGTAATAAAGGTGTGGCTTAATGATCATGGATTTTAGAAAAACCCTGTGATATAAACAATGACACTCCGCCCCCCCCCCTTACTTGACAAGAGAGGACAAGTGATTTGCCCATGGTCACACAGCCAACAAGTGGAAGGGCCAGGATTCAACACAAGCAGTAGTTCCAGAGTTCCCCATTTTTAGTCAGGTGTATGAGCTCACATATACCCCTTCTCCTGCCCGCCCACTGCAATTGATATGGGCTCCCTTTCCCTTAAGAGCCCTGCTTTTTACATTGGTATCCATACCCCTGCATGTTGCTCATTTACTGGGGAGTGGGGGGAGCTGATTTCACTTCTGGCTACTGAGATGGGGCATGTAGCTTGGGTCTAAAGTAACAATGGGGTTCCTTTTCGTGGCCAGACCTACTGCATCAGGGGTGGGCAGTAACCCCGCAGACTATGTTTGCTGAGGAACTTCTGGGAGAGAATTGTCCTCTCTCTTCTGGAAAAACTTTGGATTACCACCCTCTTCCTCTATCCTTAGATAGGAATGGGAGCAGGCAGCTGTGGATAGCCAAAGGAGGGCCCCTGGGAGTGAAGCTGACATGGCCAAGGTCAGACAGAGGCAGAAGTAAACCTGGTCTTGGAGGACATTGATGAGTAACTGAGTCAAATCACCCTTGAAACCAGCCCTACCTCTAGCATTCAGTCATGAAAGTCAGTAAGTCTCTTCTACTGTTCCAAGCACTTTTTAAAAAAATTTATTATTATTTTTTAATCACCCAGTGGAAACTATTCAAGGCCTTAATTTTGGAAGGTAAGATTCTCTTTCTCAAAAAGCCAACTTGTTAGAACTTTGACCAAGCATAGTTGTTAAAGTTGGAAAGAAGTAATTAGATCTCAGTGTTTAAGAGCTATGTGATAACTAGTTCATGTCATATTTACAACTCTATATTCAAATAAAACCTAAATGTCAGGTGCCTGAATACAAATATAAAAATATCAGGACCTGCTGTTACTGCAGCTGAACCTAAATGATGGGTCCCTTAGGGAGAATCAATACTTCTCTTTTAAGACCAGCTCAGATTCCTGCATGTATTTCCAAATGACAAATAATAAATGCCCAAGGAATATATTTTTAAAATACCTCTACCGAGGCTAAAAATTTAGGAGGAAAATGCTACTTGCCTCCTACAAGAGTTTGAAAAATCACCCCTTAAGCTCCTCCCATACAGAGGATTCTACATCTCTCCCAAAGTAGAGTCAACTAAATAACTTTTAGAACAGAAGTTTTGATTATCAGTGATTATAATGACAAATAATTCAATGATAGAGACAAATAATCCAAAGATAAAACCAATATCTTGAAAGAGCATTTCTTTAAGATGTCAGGGGTACTAAAATTTTATACAAGAAGGGAAGAGCTTCTGTTGGTATGAAGAAAGCCTAGAGAACGAGGTATCTTTAAAATAAATATCAATTCCTGGTTTGGAAATCTATAAGCCCCTCCTATTCTAGGGTCCTTGCTCTGTTTTTTCCTTCTTTGACAGAATCTAAATGCTAAATACTTTCCTTTTCGGCTTTTAGACAACCTCCTCTTTCTTCACCTCCTGGCACTCTATCTTGAACAAACAAAGTTATAAGATGCTTATTAAAGTTGGCGAAAAAATAACCATTTTCTGCTCTTGTTTTATGTGTATCAGAAAGACTAGAGGGTCCCAAGCCATCAGATATAATGGAAGCAGTATCCTTTATTTCAATAACTAATTAAGGAAGAATAGTTTGATTTTCAAGGTCCCCAGACTACAGAGAGCTCAAGCCCTTGGCTGCAAGTCCTTTGCCTCGAAGAGACATAAATAACCACAACTGCCAGGAAATAGAGCAGAGAAATGCCTGGATAAATTAAATGAAATACAATCCAAGACTCTAGCCCTTCAGACCCCATCGAATTCTGTGTTCTCAGTCAACTGCCAAGATTTTAATTTATTTTATTATTACATTTTTATGACAAAATGTAACAGAACTCACTCATTTTTTCCATTAATCCTCTCTCCTACATAAAAATGGCATACATGATGATGACATGTATTAAAGTAATTGTTTACCATGTGTAGTGTTATAGTGATAATCTATAAATAGCATCAAAGTTTGTAGAAAATTAAAGTATAAAGTATATAAAGCATATAACTGCAGAAAGAAATATAAATCTTTAAATATTTGTTTTTTTCTGCACGTATATTATTTTAGCCACTTGAGCCACCTAGTGGTAATATCTGTGAAATATGATTTCTTATACTGAAAACTAATATAAAAGCTTTTAACAGTTTTCAACTTAAAAGGACTGAAGTAAATAAAGTGAATGATAACCATTGTATACATTCAGATTTCCAAATTAATATTTATTTACCAATAGGGATAAATTTATAATTAGTTAGCAAAGTAAGCAAAGTGCTATGTTTTTATAATTATTTTACAATATTCTATCTACCAATTTAGCATCCATATTTGTTAACAAATGTATTTATTATTAATTTATAAATCAAATAAATACATTATTAAAGCATAACCTTTTGCTTATTGTTTTTTCCTCTAGTAAAGAAAAACAGCCAAGAAAATAAAAATTATATGAAATAATTAATAAAGGGGAAGTTTTCAACATGTATAACAGAAATAGCTATCACACATTTAATGAACTAAAATGACTAGCATATTTTAGCCTGATGTAGGACTCGATCCCAGGATGCTGGGATCATGACCTGAGCCAAAGGCAGCCGCTTAACCAACTGAGCCACCCAGCCGTCCCTAGATCTTGTATTTAAATGTAACCTTTGATAAATGGTCTTGGATATAGTCCTGTTTTCCAAATCTGTTTTCTGGCATATCATCAGTCTCACGTCTTCTTCCATTTAAAGAACAAGACTTAATTACCAGTCTGCTTTGTGGTCCACTAGAAATACTCCATACCCAGATTACACAGTGACTAATTTTAGATTTCTTTAACTGGAAATTATAGCTTAAACTAAGTTTCCACGTTGGCTCTGTGCTGGTGCAAAAACTTCCAGCAGAGCCAAATCACAAAATACTTACTAACTTCACGTGTTAGATTCCACATTCGTCTTTGCCTTGTTAACTTTTAAGGAGCTTTTTATTTGTTGTTCCAAGAACATCAGGTTCTTTGGTTTCCTGCTTTCTTAAATTACCTTATGTCTCTAAAGTGTGTATGTGTGTGTGTGTGTGTGTAAAAATCAGAATTACCACAAAGGAATAATAGATTTGTCCTCTTTGAACTCACGGAGCTCTCTACTTAATAGGATTGCAAAGTCATAATATGAAACCATCAGGGCAAATATTCCCTCTTTTGGATGATCCAGCTTTATGTAAACTCTGCTCTCCCCCATCTCATTTGGCTGGCATTAGGTGAGCAGAAGACAGGTAGGTTTCATGAGTTCCTAGAAGCAAAGGGATCTAAGGAAGTATACAGGAGTGAAGAGGGTCAGCCTGAAAGCCAGTAAGACCGTTAAGGAGTGACTGAGCAGAATAAAAATCGGTTCTAAAGGAAGAGCAGCTTTGATACCCAAGGCACCCAGGCAGATCTGGTGGGGGAAGGGAGGTACCAGAGGGAGGACGCTGCTGTAAGCATCTGGGGAATGTCTATTCTTTTGCCCTTCCTTCTGGGAATGCCATGTTTCTGGACAGAATGTATGGTCATGGGGTAGACAAGTGGTACAAGCTGGGCCCACCAGAGAATTTCCTCAGGCATGTTGAACTTGGGACCAGTGAGAATGAGTCTGACATGATCTCTGGGAGGAAATCTGGAGGATTTATGGTACTTCTTATTGTTCTGTGGAGAAAATCAGCTTGAGAGAGAAGAGACAGAAGCCAAGCTACGGAGACACAGGGCAGGAAGGGTGTCTGAACCAAGTGTCTGAAGCTCACTTATTTGACTTGGGCTTCTGTCACTTGCAACCTGGAGAGCTCTGATTAATTCAGAGTAGATGCCGCCTGCACACTGACAAGTGACTTGTTCAAGTATTTCACTGATCAGAATGTTCTGAAAGGTGAGGGAGAAGACCAGGTTCCAGAGCCCTGAGAATCAGATAGATAATGACTAGAAGAGCCTGCCCAGACCAGTGTTGACCAACACAGGGTCAGTCACCTCATGCAATATTCATAAGACACTGACATAAGGAAAGCCCATATGGGTGTTCAAAGGATTGCTGGAGCATATGGAATTTTCATTCTTCCTGAAATGCTCATTACAGAACATAAGTTTCCTCAATTTCTTTTTTCACCATTGACATTTCTACCAATACACTGTGATAATGACTAACTTTTATAAATGGGAAGTACCCAGGTACCTAATACTAGTTCTGCATTGGGATTGATGCTAGCTACATTAGTTTTTGTGCCTGTTATGCCCATAGCCTCAGAGTAAAATGGCCCAATATTCCCCTTTCCTAAAACTGTACTTTCCTTTGCAGCCATATTTGGTCTCAGGTGACTTATGCATCTGCATCCTCATCGAAATCCTTACTTGTAGCTCCGACAAATTCAGATTTGAAAATGTCGTGTTCATGAAATAACACAAATCCCCAAATGAACTCTAGAACAGTGAGTAAACCCATCCGGAGAATATGGAGGAATAGGACTTTCCTTTGTTCTGGGTGCATGTTTAATGTAGAGTGGTAGACGACAGCTCAAGCTAGGGTCTGCTCATTTTCAATCTGGTCTTGTTTCCCCACCTACTCCTCATTCCTCATGGGCTCTTTGAAGGAACTTCTACACTCTCATGATTTTAGGCCCCACCGATGTGGTTGCTAATGGCTCCTGAATTTGTACCTCTACTATTGAATTCTTTCTTGAACTCAAGATCTATATATCTAATTGTGTATTGGACATTGCTTCTTAGTTCTATGGAAATGTCCAATCAGTGCACCTAGCAAGTAAACTCTTCCTGAATTCTTCATATTCCCTGGGGCAGAGTGGTATCACTATCTACCTGGGTGCTTAAGCCAGAAACCTATGAATCCTTGGTGACTCTTTCAGTTTTTGACCCCCTATATCTTATTGTATGTATGATTTTTCCACACCATCTCTTTATCATTCCTCAAATGCATCTCTTTCTTTCCACCCCCACCATTATGTCCTTAGTCAAGATCCTTATTATTTCTTGTGTGACTTTTTATAACAGCTTCTTAACTTTTGCCCCAGCCTTGAGTTATTTACCACTTAAAAAAATTTTTATTTGTTTGAGAGAGAGAGACAGCAAGAGCAGGGCGTGGAGGGGCAGGGGGAGAGAGAAACAGACTACCCACTGAGCAGGGAACCTGAGCCACCCAGGTGCCCCTGAGTTATTCACCACTTTACATCACCCTCCTTTCTGTAATTAACTTTCTCAACTGAAGATCTCATGGTGTCATTTAAAAAATCTTGCATGATCCCCTAGCCAAAGGACCGTAAGTTCTTCTGTATGATTTTCCCTCTTTTTCCCACATGATCATAAGCCAGTCCCTACCTACTCTTCTACTTCCCAGCCATGCGAGTTGCACCCCAAATGGGCTGTGCTTTCCCTTGCCTCCGTCAGCAGACTGCTCCTTCAGTGAATCCTGAATCCACCCCTTCCCAATTCAGCCCAGCCACTTCCTTCTTTGGAAAGGCTCTCTTAACCTTCTTACTATGTGGGTAGTTCTACCACAGACTTATCACCGGGTTGTGCTATCCTCTGCTTGCCCCGTGTCTTCCCAAATGTGCTGTGAAACTCCTTGAAGCTAAAACCAGCACCTGGCTATTGACTGAATAAACAGAGTCTTGTATCCAACCGATGAGTTCAAAGAGGAATAAAACTGTGAACCATTTACTAATTATTCTGTTTGGAGTTTACCCTCTGGGCAGCATCAATTCTGAAGCAATAAATAAGAAAAATGGAGATGGCAGGGCTATATTAGTATTGACAAAAAGACTGCAAAGGAGGATCCTCCTGCCATTATCTGCCCACTTCTAGCAGAACAGATTGGTGGGTGAGAAAGATGAAATATGGTAACTTGAACTGACATAAGTTAGGGTGGGAGGAAAGCAGTCCTTTTGTTCTGATGGAGTAAAACCTGCATAGAGACTCTGCTCCATTGTTAACTTTTAAGCAGATCTAATAGACATTGTCAGGTATCTGAATGAACAATTTGGAAAGCTTCTGATTCTCCCCCCTCAAAAAGACTGGAAAAGGCTTTTCTTCTTCTTTTTTAAAGATTTTATTTATTTATTTGACAGAAAGAGAGAGAGGGCATAAGCAGGAGGAGCAAGGCTCCCTGCTGAGTAGGGAGCCCAAAAAGGGGCTCAATCCCAGGACCCTGGGATCATGACCTGAACCAAAGGCAGATGCTTAGCTGACTGAGCCACCCAGGTGCCCCTGGAAAAGGCTTTTCTAGAAACAAGACAGAAGAGGAGCTATGTGGGGTCCTATGAGGACTCAAACAGAAGAATAGATTTCATTTGGATTTTTATGTTCCCAGCTCAAAGGAACTAGCCAGGTAGTTTCCTGTTGTTTTATCTATTTAGACTTTTTCTGTCTTGATAACATTTAGCTAAATAGCATTTGCTTTCTTTGTAGGTCAACTAAATTAGTTGTAGGATTTTGGCCTCTTTTCTCCTGGGACCCCAAGCCAGCTCAACTACCTGTTGGAGCTCCCATGGTCTTTACCCTCCACAAAGGGGAGCTAGAGACACACTTGAGGGACATAAAGCAAGAGATTTATCATACCGGTCAGAGAATTTCAGGAACATTTATTTGGCACCAACTCAAATGTTGCTTCAGAATTTCTATTAAAAAGGGAATTAGGTGCACAGTTTATTAGTAAAGGGGAATGGGAAGAGGTTAAGGAAGATATGGAGATCATGGAATAGTAGGGTGAAGCTAAATCCCTCCGGAGCCCTCTGTTTGTGTTACTATGGTAACTAGTTTCTTAGTAAATTGTGCTGGACATTGTGGGGAGTTAAAACAAACAAACAAACAAACAAACAAACCATAAACCCCAGCTTTATTAAAATGAACCCTGGCCTGAAGGAAATTAGAGTTTAGCCAGGAGAGACAGAAAAACTAACAGGTTTAAGAGGCTATTAATCAAGGACACTTGGCTGGCTCAGTCAACCAGTAGAGCATGTGACTCTTAATCTCTGGGTGGTGAGTTCAAGCCTCATGTTGGGTGTGGAACCTACCTTAAAAAAAATAATAGTTAAAAAAAAGAGAGAGGCTCTTAACCCAGAACAATTTTCTGGAGGCCAGCTAATTGACTGGGAATTCTGGGCTTGATGACACCATTTAAATCCCTTTCTAGTCCCAAACCCAATTTGGTACCACTTGGTAGTCATTGCGTCTGTCTACTGCCTAAATATCAATACAATAGAGATGATTCTGGGTTGTGGGCATGGCTAGGCTTACAGGGCAGCAGTGGGCATTCAGAGATCTCTGGGTCACATGGTGCCCCTTTTTTCAGCCCAGTGAGGGGAAACTGGGCTAAGAGATTACTGGGGATATAGACATGCTCCCCTCACAGCCCTATTTCCTAAAACAGAATTGCTACAGTCTCTCCACCCAGCTTTACCTCCTCATCCCATCTGTTTTCCTTTCAGAAAGTGAGAGTTTTGCATGCTCTGCTCTGTTTGAAGAGTGGGATTGGGCACTAATGAACACACTCATCAATTTCCAATTGCATTGTATCTGAATTTACATTACCTTGGGGCATGATTATTAAGGGAATTTTCTATAATAATGTTCTCTCTGAGTTGAAGGAAATCAGAGTACAGCCCAGAGGAGAAAGAATTAATAAATAATTAGTGTATAAGGTGGATATGCGTGAATAATAATAACCAAGGATTATCGGATCTTTAATATATGTCAGGCATTGGTCTAAGCAGTTTATTCATGTTGTCTCATTTATTTCTCACAGTGGTCCAGTGAAGTCTCACCTGTCATCAGCTCCATTTCTGAGAGGTGGAAATTTGGGTATAGATAAACTAATTTGCTCAAGAGTACATAGCCACTCAGTGGCAAAGTTGGAAGTATAAGCTCTGCCAGTCTTACTCTGGATGCCATGTTTTTAACCACAAAGTTTATCTGAAAGTGCCACAAAGTTATCTGAAAGTGAGACAGTATATATATAGGTTGTATTCTCTTACTTGTTTTGCTTTAAAACTAGCTCAGACTCATAGCTTAGCTCAAATTCACAGCTGGGAAATAATAATTAAAACCTGAGCAGCGAGCTTTGTTATAAACGGGAAGAGTACCATTGAGATAGGAAAACCCTGCAAACACTTGGAATGTTAATTTCCCATTTCCAGAGAAATTCTGATTTGAAATTTAAACCTAGCCTCTTCTCTCTTCATAGGAACATTTTGCAGCCTTACTTGTTTTTGTCTTTTCCTAAAGACTGCAGCTTTTCTCTCTTAATTTCTTCTTCTTTCCATTTACATACGCCCATGTCTACTGCATCGTGGGGAAAAAAAACCTTGACTGCTTCCTCTGGCTTTTTAGAAAGACCTGTTTCTTCCTTGCACTTCCATTCCATTTCCTCAGGTTTGTCCCCTGAAGCTCCAGGTGATCTCTTTTCTAAGTTCAAAGGCATTTGTCATTTTCATTCTTCTGGCTCTTTTAGCTTCTGTATTACTGTGAGATCCAGCTTCTCTTTTTTTCTTTTGTCATCTCTCATCTTCCTCCTACCCACCCTCTGTGAGCCCATCCAATGGGTACTTCTTAGAATGTTGCTTCTCTTTCCATGCGTTCTTCCCTTTGGAAAGGTCAAGGTCATCCATTTTTAAAGTTGTACCTTTTCCTTTCATACTGGCTACTTTATATCTATCTTTACCTTAGTCATTTCCTCTTGCCCAAATGTGTTTATTTCCAAGTGCTTCCTGAAAATTTCCATTTGAGGATTCCACTGCCACCATTAGGCTCAAAGTGAATAGGCCTTAGTTCATAATCAGTATTTCCCATGTGAGTTCACATGAGAACAATAATAATAGAAAACAATTATGCAGCATGTACACTAAGCCTGGCACCATTCCACTTATCATCCTGACTTCACAGATGAAGGAACTCAGCCTTGAGATGTAAAGCAATATTCCCCCAATTGACATCACATAGCCAAAAAGTGGAGGAGCCAAGATTCACTCAGGACAGTTCTAAGAATCCTTACTCCTGGCCAACACTTGATATTTCTATGCCATGTTTTCTGATTTCTCACAAAGTATTCATCAATGTTCTTTTCTTCCAGCCCAATTTATAGCTTTTTACTTGGCCCATTCAAAAACGAACAAACAAAACCCAGTGGTACAGTTAAGGAAACCAGCAACGGATGGCAGAGCTCCTAGGTGCTAACACACTGGGATTCTTTCACCATCCCTAATCTTGAAAGGGCACGAGGGGTGAACAGTGCTACGGGAGTCCAGAGAAAGCTGGGGCTATGGAAGTGGGACCATGTGCCAGTATGGCATGGGGATGTGCGTGGAGAGAATAAATACCCCAAATCCCTCTCTCCATGGCTTCTGATTTCCTACTTGTGCTTCACTGCCTCATGCCTGGATCATTATGGCTGTCTCCTCAATGATCTACCTTGTGTCCCTCTACTTTATCCTGCTGCCCTATCACCAGACCAGAATCTCTAAGATGCCACATTCTCTCTATGAGTTTTCTTGTCACAACCTTCAAAGGCTTGTCATTGTTTTTCATTCTATTATCAACAGTCTTCCAAATCCTGAGTTTAATCCCTCTGTCAAATGTTCTGTTCTGCAAATCTCCTAGCATTTCATTCCAATTGACCTCCTCATTCTTGTCCCCTCTTCTATAAACATACCACTCTCATATTTGCAGCAAATGCTATGGATCATATCCTTCTGGAGGCCTGAAATGCCTTCTTTAGTCTTTTACCCAAATGTTATACATCCTTCAAGACTCATCTCTTCTGTAAAAATTTATCTGACCATGCCCATGTACATGGTCCCTCTATCTTCCCAAGTTTCTGCTGAACTGTGGATAACACCTTACAATTAAGTCTTTTCTAGATGTTTCACAAACATAAGCCTTGTCTCCTCTAACTGATGGGTAAAGACCACAAAATCAAGAGTATGTTTTTAAAAAAAGTTTTAAAGATTTTATTTATTTATTGAGAGAGTGAGAGAGAGAAAGAGAGACAGCAAGAGCAGGGAGAGGGTCAGAGGGAGAAGGAGAAGCAGGTTCCCCACTGAGCAGAGAGCAGAATGTGGGGCTCAATCCCAGGACCCCGGGATCATGACTAAGCCAAAGGCAGACAACCGACTGACTGATTGAGCCACCCAGGCACCCTCAAGAATATGGTTAATGATTCATCAGTGTGACTCCCATTTTCTAAGCTATAATGGTTTGGAGGGGCACAATTAAAGCAGTGGGGGGGATGGCTAACATGCCAAAAAAGGGTAATCTATTCTTTAAGCCCCCTACTGTACAATTGGGGCAATCCCAGCTTTCAAGTCCCTCCCTCTCCTGGCAGGGCCCCCGTGCTCTCCCTTGCTGCTAGAAGCACTTCAGATGAAGTGCCCATGGGCATCTCTGTTATGCTCCTTCTTTGCTTCTGTTGGCTGCAGACCAATAAAATTGATCTGTGCTCTGTAGGCATCCTTCAACTTTCCTTCTGGTGACTTTTCATATCCATATGACTGGCATTCTTCTTGTTCTTTTCAGTATAAACCATCCTGTTTTCTACCAGTTGCCTGATGGGTGGGGTAATTTGGTTCAGATGCCAAGGGAATTCCAATCTACTGACCCCCTACCTAGTATTTCTGGCTTAAACTTGTCCATGTCAGCTCTCCCACTGTGTAGGGCAATTACTGGAAGATGATCTTCATTCCTATTCTTTGTTCAGGAATCTCAGTGCTGGAGCTGTCTGGAGCTCCTTCTGGCTGAGAACCCTTCTTAGAACACTGTGACATGCTTGGACATAGCTAAGTTCCCTTAACAACTATTAACTACTCATTCTCACAGGATCCTATCTATCTGCCATCTACTGTGATGTCTACATATTAATTTTTTCTCTTTACTTTTCCAATCTCTTAATGTAAAGACCCTTTACATTGCTTTGCTGCTACTAGGAAGGCTTAAAACTTGATCTTTTAATAGTTAAGTAGAGGCAGGATGAGTCAGTGAGTATAAATTGGTCATTTGGATGGGTTCTCTGACCTTATATTAGAAGACTTTCTCTCTGTCTCTCTCTCTCTTTTTAAATTTCTTTACCCCATCTTTTTCAATGAATGTTCCTAAGACGACAGTTCTCTGATAGCTTAATCAGAACTAGAGTAATTAAAAAAATCCTAAGAAAGGCCAACGTATTTCAGAGGGAGGAATAATTTGCATTGTGAAATCTATTCATCATGGATATACTGGGTTTGTCTGAATGACATATGTATGGTTAAAAAATTATTCGTTGTGCCCATTAATTTTGGAGCAAGGAAACGCAACGTTGAACTTTTCTACTCTACTGTGGTTTTGTAATTAGGTGATGAAAAGCAGTCTTCTCCAGATTCAGCAGCTGTTAGCTATCTAGATGTTTCTTTCCATCAAGTAAAAGCTATATTGCTTTTTTAGAGATGATCACAGAAATGAAAAACATCACCAGACTAGCTAAATCAAGATATAGGGAGTGGAGGAGAAAAAAAAAGAACCATTTAAAAAAGCAATTGAGTCCATACAAGAGCATTCCTTCTGAAGATTTTGACATCCTGAAGGAACTTATCTGTGTCTACCTGAACTCTTACAAAATTGTATGATATGAAAGAGGGAACTAGAGCTAGATGGGGACAGAGGAGGGGGTCTGGGCCATTCCTTTTTGCAAACACAAAGACCTTCTTTGGTTAGAATGGAAACGAAAAAAAAAATCAGAAGCTGAACTTAGTGGGTTTGAGGGCTTGCAAATGCAACCAGCTGAAACTTTGTAAACATTTAGCATAAAACTCATTTTTAATCTCATAAACTTAATTTTTTCCCCCTAGCATATGGGATGCATAAAAAGGAAATAAAACTTTAGTAAATTGAGCCTTACTTGTGCTTTATAAAAAAGAAATTGAATTGCTCTAATGGCAGCTGCAGCTGGCATTTAGCTTCGAACAACCAGTGTAAATCTAGTTTTTAGTGCTTGATTTAGTAAACACTCAGCTGCAAACAGGCCTCCAGAACAACAATGCAGGGTTTTCCGTAAAGGCAGTTATATAACCTCTGTGTGTTATGCCTTTAAAATAAGTGAAGAATAGCAGAAAACCCTGATTGAGATTTCTGACAATTATCCTTTACTCTATATTTAAATCTGCACAGAGTTTGCTGCTCATTATACACGGCGCTCACACAAATGGATTCTAATAGGCCATAAATTTAAATGTATGTGTAATACTCATTAATAATGTAAAAAAAAGTAGAGTGCTAATAACCAGCTCAGACGCCAGAGTGGAATTGGCCGGGTTGCCTGGTTATCGTATCTCCAAGTGATAATGACAGCCTGTGTGTGGTTCTGCCCTTCTCTGAGCCTCGTCCTGCTCCCCCACGTTGAGAAGCCACAAGAAACCCCGTTTCAGATTCTGTTTAGCAAAGGCTGCACGTGCCCGGCTTGCAATTTTTGCTAAAAATAGAGAGAAAAATCTTGTCCCTGACAAACAAGATGAAACGTCCAACTGGTTTTAAATTGATGTACAAATAACTGTTAGGATTCTAATGCCAGTTTATCCTAAATATTTCTTAGTGACCTGGATTCAGTGGGGATTTCTGTGTATCACTTGTTGTTTTTTTTCCAATCCCTCCATATATTCACGGGTAGACAAAATGAGGGTTGGCACCTTGTGGCGTTTCTGCTTAAGGAATCTCTTATAATAATTCTGGCTCAGACGGCCAAGGTTAAAACCCTGGGAACAACCTGGATTTAGGATAAATGGGTGCCTCTTGCTCCCTCCGTAAATATCTTACAGTATCTCAGGCTTATGTTTAAGGGGCTGCCAACCAACCCTGTCTAAGGATTTCTCTCTTTCACAGGGACATTTCCAGACCCCAGATTTGTGTGGTTTGCAAGCCAGGATCTGGGGTGAATCTTCTGGGCAGAGGGCATTTTGTTCTAAGGCTGGCTCTGGGAGGAGCTACTGGGCTTTCGAGAAGAAATTCACATACACCCTCTTTCTTTTTCCCACCATCTGGTTGTTCGGCTGCCAGCAACTGGAGGTATTAAACAAATGGAGACTTTATGAAATTTGAAAACAAGACTGCCGCACGGCATGGTAGATGGAGAAAGTCAGGAGCTGATGCTTCTATTCATCACATGGCTGTTACCCGCTGAGCTTCCTTAGGGAAGTCACTCAAACTCTCTGAGCTTCTGTCCTTCCTACGTTTCAGGACGGTGACAGGGCTACATATAAACACGAGAAAGTCATTTGAAAACTTGGGTTATTTATACAGCGAGGAGTATCCTCTTATTCCCCAGGAAACGCTGATCGGCACATGTACCATTGTGTTTCAGAGAAATTATGTCAAGGTACTGTAGCAGATTCTGTTATGCCTGTAGATGAAATTCGGGATCCTGGAGAAGATTTGATCTCTGACTACTCAAATAATGAAAAAGGATAAAAGCACAACTGAAGTCAAGTGAAAGTAGTAAGGGGAAAACTGGTGGGCTGTTCCAGATATAATCTGTTTTACACCTCTCCCAAGCCAGGAGACACAATCAAATAATATCACGCCTCTTTTTAATATTCAGAATCAATCACCTGGGAGACCACCTGTTTATCTTGTGTATTTTTTTAATTTTTAATTTTTGAATGTAAAACCAATCATTCACAAGCATATAGTTTTAAAAGTTGAAAAGTAATAAAAAAGCTATTACAAAATTTACTTTCCTGATTTGCCCCTTCTCATTTCCCTAGTTCCCCGCCTCAAGGGCAGCAGCTCTCAACTCTTTTAAAGCTCCTCCTGGCCTTTACAACTTTCCCAAGTTCTAAAAATGATGCATATATTACTACTTGTTTAATTGTCAACTTTAGACATTCTCTATTGAATTCCTATCATGGAAGACAGAGGTTGCTCTTTATACTGCCATCATTTTGCTTCTCCTTTCTCAACTTCTCCATATAATTCTATTACAATTTTGGTGAAATTAGTATTAGGATTATTCTCATGTTCTTTATAACTGAGCATGGTCACAAGCCATGGTTATTTTTCCTTCCTTATTTTATATTTTTCAAAAAGTTAATAATGCTTGACTTTCCTTTGCCTCATGAGTTTTCTTTGTGTCTATTTTTAATTCTTTCTATTTTTTCTAATGCCCTTTCATTGAGACATTCCACAAACAAAGGTCAATCACAACACACACAGTAACTTTCAGTTCC
This sequence comes from Mellivora capensis, assembly GCA_004024625.1. Lineage (NCBI taxonomy): Eukaryota > Metazoa > Chordata > Mammalia > Carnivora > Mustelidae > Mellivora > Mellivora capensis. The sequence continues at coordinate 13,625 of PISX010016761.1, read as the reverse complement.
TGTATGTGATTTTTGAGACACTTCCCCTTTGTGTCTCCCATCTGGCTGGACTGTGGTCATCTCTGGATTACCTTTGCTCCCATTCCAGGCTGGGTGGGCTTTCTGAACTCCTACCTTGCTCTATTTTTTTCCCTCTCTAATTTTTTATTGAAGAACATTCTCTAGCAGTTTCATCTAGTAGGTGTTATAGTAGCAGAGGGAATCAGGATAGCAGTCTTTGCCATGCCAATTGCTCCAATCACACTATTTCATTCATTCCTTATCCTTGTGCCCAGTTATCATTAGAAATCTCTCTACCACCATCTTGAAAATTGTCCTTTTTCTCTCTCCTGTTTTGAAGTGACTCTTCCTAGTAGCTTATGTATTCTTCCTCCAAGCACTCCCTCCCTCCCTCTGGTGAGGGCATCTTCAATTGCTTCCTGGGATAGTGTGACTGAGAAGCACGTTTTTTTGTGAGAGCTTACATATCTAAAACTGTTCAAATTTCTCCTCATCTATAATTTATAGCTGGGTACTGAATTCTAAGCGGGAACTAATTTTCCTTCAGAATTTCGAAGGCCTTGCTCCATTGTCTTCTGGATTCCAGTGTTGGTGCTGGGGAGTACCAAGCCCATGCAGAGGTACCATTCCTTGGTCCACAGTGTTCTGAACTGATGTGGCTCAGGGTGACTCTATTTCTGCCTCCATGCTGCGTGCTTAGTGGGCCTCTCAGTCTGGAAACTGATGTCTGTAGTTCTAGGGAATTTTGCTTCTAACTTCCTCTTTTCTGTTTTTTTCCGTTCTTTCTGGTAGTCAGGTAATTCTGATATTGGAGTTCCTGGAATTGTTTCCTAATTATCTTAGTTGTCCTTCTCTTTATCTCCTTCCCCAGTTTCTGTGTTTTCTCACTCATTAAGTTTTTGTTTTTTTGAAATTTCTGTTACCATGTTCTTAATTTTCAAGAATGCTTTTTGTTCTCCAAAGGCTCCTTTTATAGGATTCTGTTCTCACTTCAGGAATGCAGTATCTTTTCTTGTGCTTCTGAGGATACTAGTTGCAGTTTTGTTGCTAAAGCATTCCTCTTCTTGGATTGTTTCTGCTTTCTCCAAGTCGGTCTTTTCTGTTTGCTCTGATCTTTATCTTCCACTTTTGAGGGTTTCCTCACATGTCTGCCCTTGTTTGCCTGCTCATGATCAAAAAGAGGGAACTAAAACTCTGATTGGAATCTCAGCAAATGTGCTCTGGGCTTGTGAACTTTGACCGTCACCATGGGGTCATCTTCACTTGGGTCATTTGTAGGGGAGCTCTCAGTGTTAATATTTTGAAGTCTTTCTCCTTTTCTCTCTTTATTGTTTTGCTAGTCTTTTTTAAAAATAGCTTTTTCTTCTTATTATTTTTTTAAAAGATTGTATTTATTTATTTGGAGAGAGAGCACAGGGGGAGAGGGACAAGCCGACTCCCCACTGAATGGGGATCCTCATGCGGGGCTGGATCCAGGGATGGGACCCTGGGGTCATGACCTGAGCAGATGCTTAACTTACTGAGCTACCCAGGCACCACTGTTTTGCTAGTCTTTTTTTTTTTTTTTTAAGATTTTATTTATTTATTTGACAGACAGAGATCACAAGTAGGCAGAGAGGCAGGCAGAGAGAGAGGAGGAAGCAGGCTCCCTGGTGAGTAGAGAGCTCAATGCGGGGCTCGATCCCAGTGCCCTGGGATCCTGACCCGAGCTGAAGGCAGAGGCTTTAACCCATTGAGCCACCCAGATGCCCCTGTTTTGCTAGTCTTAATGAATTTTTTCCCCTTGAAATTTCTGGCTCTACATAGCATCATGCACAGCAGTATCTTCTTATACTGCTGTGCCTTCAAATAATTTTGTTGTTAACTAAGACATTGTGAATCTTGTTTCTTTTTTCTTTAACTGATCTTGTGAGCTACATAACTATACAATGTGGTTTATTACATAGTGCTTCTTGGTATTATATTCCTTTTGAAAAAAGAGATTTTTCCATTGTAAGTAAGACAAACAATGATGTCTTTAAAATAAAAGGAGTATTTCCTGGTCTCCTTACTTGAAACACATGATTTTCATCAGCTGTTTTTCTCTCTTGGCAGCAACCATTTGGAAAATGACAGACTTGACTCACACCATCCACATCCACTCTTTCCACCCTCTGCCTTCCCTCCAAGCCAACAGACATACACTCCTATCTGCAAAGCAAATCCAATCAAGGATTATCCTCCAACCACCCTACTAGTGGTGGTTCATCAGCATATGCATTACAGATGTCATAGGGTATACCCAAATTGAGATAGGGGCCTTATCTCTCCAGCTATTAAGTAAGAAGAATTCTGATATTAGACTTTGGGCTTCCCTGTCTCTCCTAACCTCCCTTTCCCCATCTTTAAAAAGCAGATAATGACACTAATTTTCAGGGTGGTCATGAGTATTAAAACAAATTATTAGGCAAGAGGCTTTTTTTTTTTTTTTTTTTGTCATTGCCTTAGAACATTCTTAGCACTTGGGGCTTTTCAAGGAGGGTTTTGAGCACCTTAAAGCATGCCTACTCTGCAGGAGAATGCAGGTACCACCCAGCACCCTAATACAGCCTTTAGGGCATATATTGTTTCAATAATTACTCACTTCAAGGTATTCCCTTATGAGGCTGGTTTTGTTCCTTATAAAAATTTTATTGCAGAAAACAAAGCCAGGTTATGAGAAATCACGGAGTTTGATTTTTCATATTGTTGTAAGGGACAAATGGAAACAAAGTGCTGTGTTCATTCTCTTCATTCTTTTCAACTACAGGTTCTATTAGATGGGCTCCAATGAATGGTTTTACACTGGTACCACTACAACTACACTGATACACATTAAACGTGTCTGTTCATTGGGGAAATCAGGCCTGATCTGGGGAGATGAGGTCAGAGCATGAACAAAGAATAGATTCTAGAGCCAGACTGGCTTGGGTTGGAGTTCTAGCTTAGTTTCCTGTCTTTTTCACTTTGTGTGAGTCACTTAACTGGATTGCAGTTTCCTTGTCTGCAAGATGAGGTTAACGACACTTCACAGTGTTGATGAGAATATTCAGGGAAACTATGGTCATAAAGTATCTGATACATAGCTGCTGCTTAGTTAATATTAGCTCTCTTCTCTTCTGTTAAAACTTTTTTGTCTTATTATATTTGTTTTAAAATATTCTTACTGTAGAGGTGCCTGGGTGCCTCAGTCATTAAGTGCCTGCCTTCGGGTCAGGTCATGATCCCAGAGTCCTGGGATCAAACCCTACATTGGGCTCCCTGCTCTGCAGGGAACCTGCTTCTCCCTCTCCCCTCCCCATTTGCTTTCCCTCTCTTGCTGTGTCTCTTTCTGTCAAAAAAAGAAATAAAATCTTTTAAAAAAATACTTGCTGTATTTAAACGTGTGTTTATTACAAAATAATACCAAATAATTGTTTTTCCTAATAGTCTATATTTTCTTGTGGGCTTTTTATACCTTGGCCTGAGTTCATATTTCAAACAGGATGCAAGTTACAGGCTTTCCAGGATAACCACCCACTGTGACTCAGAATGGTTGCTCACTGACCCTGAGGGGAGGACAGATACCCAATGGCACAGATACCCCAAGGCCCCCAAAGTCACCAGTATAGCAACGAGATGTCTCTTCTATGAACAGCTTTTTTCTACCCTGGGATCAAATGGGCACAAGGGAAAGAAATACCTATACTCTGTTATGAATGCATGCGTATGAAGTTCAACTTCTCTTTCCAAGATACCATCTGTCCACTTAATGCTTTAGTCCAAATGAACCTCAGTCCTTCCAGCTGCATTCACTTTATTATTCCATCTCTCTGTGTATTTCTATTATTCTATCTCTCCATACATTTGTTCCTAACTTCAAATATTTACCACCATTCTTTTTGGAAGAGGGTGGAGGAGAGGATTTCAATTCGTTTTGAACTTGTGAGAAACCATTTGTATTAAATGTCCAATTAGTTAAGCTTCTAAATGAGTTATTTTATTAAAATACAGCTAAATTACATCTGTAGGATCCATGCTAGCCATGGAAACTCCAGCCAACTTGATATGCATTTATCCAACAGGTCTGGGGTGGATGGGCAAAATAGTTGTAAGGATTATGTTAAGTTGCAATTTGAATTTTTAAGTGGACCCCCGAAAACATTCTTAATGTTTGCTATCTGTTAAGCTGAGAAATAACACAGTAACCACCAATCTATAAAGTACTTGTTAAATATCAGGAAGAAAATGTGTGGAACAGAGAAGTACAGTAGCTAGTGGTAAAAGCAAGAGTCCCGGAGTCAGAAGGACACATTTCAGTCCCATCACTTACTAGTTGGGGAGTCTTGTATAAATTTTTTTACCCTCATTTTTAACCTAAAAAATGAAGATAATAATAGTTTTCAATTTACAGGGTAATGAATATCAAATGGAATAATCATTTCACATTACTTAACATAGTTTCAATGTATATTAAGTTTTAAATGAAAGTTCAAAGAAATGGTTTTTATAATTTCAGTTAGCATATCAACATTTCATTAAACAACCATTCAGGTACCTGTCTATGTATGTAAATTCATGAAGACATGAAAACAATTCTTTCTACGTAAATGGATCAAACTACATATGCCATTCCACTATTTATTCCATTATTTATTCACTTAACTATATGTTGTAAGATTTTCCAAGTCAAAAATAAAGATCTCTATCATCTTTTTAAGTGGGTATAGTGCATTTTATTTACTGTATTTAATATAGTTTATATAACCATTTCCTTACACGTAGAGTCAATTTGTGTCCATTTTTCTAATTAAAAATTCTGGAATGGAAATCTTTATGAGTGCATTTTTGTTGCTGTTGTTTTTAAATACATGTGCATTTTTCTTTACACAGTAAGTTCCAAAAAGCAGGATAACAAGATCTTATTGCAAGTAAGATGCCAGTTAAAATCTTTATACATGCTTTTTATGCACATGTATGACTATGTCTCTAAGACAGATGAGAGTGGAGTTATAGGGCCAAATAGTATGCACAAATACAGCTTTAATAAAATGCTGCAAAAATAACTCTCCAATGAGTTTTACAAATCCCTACTCCTACAATAATATATGAAAATAGTCATCTGCCCACACCTTTGCTGATAGGACGGTATCAGTCTAAAATAATTTTTGCCAATTTGATGGGTGAAAAATGCTATTTTAAATCATATTATAATTAATAATGAAATCAAATGATTTTCAAACTTCAAGGTCTCATCCATAGCCATTATTACTTTTCTATTGGGTTCCTTATTGACTGTAGCTTATTTTATAAGTATTTTTGTATATGGTGAAGATGAATACATCTTCATACAGCAATTCCTTTTTTTTAGGAGTTCTTAGTGTTCTTTTATATATGTTGCAAATATTTTTTCTAGTTTATACTTTGATTTTTAACTTTGTTTATATGGTCTTTTCTTGTGTAGTGTATATGTGTGTCTGTGTGTGTGTGTGTGTGTGTGTGTATGAATGCATTGTCTAGTACAAGATAATAAGCACATTTTCCTTGAAATTTTTTTAAATTTTTTTTTAATTTATTTATTTGTTAGAGAGAGAGAGAGCGAGCACAGGCAGACAGAGTGGCAGGCAGAGGCAGAGGGAGAAGCAGGCTCCCCGCCGAGCAAGGAGCCTGATGTGGGACTCGATCCCAGGACGCTGGGATCATGACCTGAGCTGAAGGCAGCCGCTTAACCAACTGAGCCACCCAGGCGTCCCATTGAAATTTTAACTATATATTTTTACTAGCTTAGGTATAAATCATATATATAAATTCTCCTATTTAAAGCACACCATTCAGGAGTGCCTGGCTCACTCAGTTGGACAAGCATGTGATACCCGATCCCAGGTTCATAAATTTGGGTCCCATGTTGGGCATAGAGATTACTTAAATAAAAACTTAAAAAAAAATAAAGTGAACCATTCAGTAGTTTTCAGCATACTCACAGAACTGTGTATCCATTACCACAACTAGTTTTAGGACATTTTCATCAACCCAAAAAGAAACCCCATAATCCATTTGTAGTCACTCTCCATTTCCCCTCCACATTCCTTTGTCCCACCTGAGACAACCATTAAGTTTTTTCTTTGGTCCTGTAGTGTTATTTATTCTGGATGTGTATAAATGGAGTCATGTTCTATGTGATGTTTTGTGACTGGCTTCTTTCATTTAACATAACGTTCTCAAGTTCTATCCATGTTGTAACTTTATGTTTTTAGAATTAGATCCTAAGTCTATTTGGAATTATTGATTTGTATAAATTGGGTAAATAATCATATATGTATTTCTGATCTTTTAAAAAAGTATAGCCAGTTGTTAACAATATTATTTAAGATTCGATCTATCAGGGGCGCCTGGGTGGCTCAGTGGGTTAAAGCCTCTGCCTTCGGCTCAGGTCATGATCCTAGGGTCCTGGGATCGAGCCCCATATCGGGCTCTCTGCTCAGCAGGGAGCCTGCTTCCCCCTCTCTCTCTCTGCCTGCCTCTCTGCCTGCTTGTGAGCTCTGTCTGTGAAATAAATAAATAAAATCTTTAAAAAAAAAAGATTCAGTCTATCCTTTCCCAACTAATTCAAAGGGTCTCCCTACCCATATGTGTGGACCTGTGTCTGAACTCTATTTGTTTATTCTTGTGCCTTTATCACATGGCTTTAAGAGCTGTAGCTTTACAGTATAATTTTGCTATCTAGTAGGGCAAGTCTTCCTTCATTTTCCTTTTCCCAAAATTTTCCCTTGCCTTAAAATTTTGGAATCAGCTCATTTCATCAAAATCCTACTTAAATTGTGATTGGAATGTCACTGTACATAGTAGATCAGTTTTTGAAGAAATTTCATCTCTATAATAGTGGGTTTTCCTATATTCTTATGGAATTTATAGGTTTTTTTTTTTATTCATTAGAGAGAGTGTAGATATTCTACCTGGAATTAGCTTTTTAATTGGTTATTGATGTAAGGAAGGTCACTTACTGTGGTAGGAGCTGCAGAGGGAGGAGGAGAGTTTGATGAAAAGATAATGAGATCTGCTTCGATGCATTCTGCCTGAAAATGTCGATGAGAAATGAAGATGAAGATGCACACACCAAATGTTGCACCATTTATGTTGGTGACTTTTTAAGAACGGCAATAGGAAGGCAGATGATCCATGAGGTCTTTTGAAGGAGAATATGGTGTTTGGACCAAGAATGTTTGAAATAATCAGATGTGAAAAGAATAGAGCTTCTATCCTTTCGTTGCAAAGTTCTTTTTTAATAAAGAAGAAACAAAGCACAATTAACTGCTTAATTTGACTTAGCTCCTATTGAAAGGCTACTGGAATAAATAATTCTTGAATTCTTTTTTTTTTTTAAGATTTTATTTATTTATTTGAGAGAGAGGCAGTGAGAGAGCATGAGTGAGGAGAAGGTCAGAGGGAGAAGCAGACTCCCCGTGGAGCTGGGAGCCTGATGCGGGACTCGATCCCGGGTCTCCGGGATCATAACCTGAGCCGAAGGCAGTCGTCCAACCAACTGAGCCACCCAGGCGTCCCTAATTCTTGAATTCTTATCTGGCCAGAGGAGAGCTGTCTTGGAGTCTCAACAAACAACTGTCGGCATGGGACTGGGTAGCTGGATGTGCCAAGTGACTACACTGTGCCCAACATCTCCTTCCTCTCCAGTTGTCCAACTGTGTGTGGGGCCTTGACTTTGAACCAAGCTTGTGTATCAGCACCTTCAGTCTTGGTCCCATGCATACACAGACTTCTGATGTCCCCCCCATCAGGGCCTTCCAGATATTACCAGAAGGTTGAATCCTGGGATGACTACAGTTTAGGTTCAAGCTGGAACTCCTTCTTCTCGTCAAAGGAAATGATTCAGAATCATGCATTAAGTTTGAATCATCCTGGTAGGTTTGTGTCCATCTGCTCATACTTGCAAGGAAAGAGACAAATTGTGGTTTTGGGCATATGGCTTTTGCTACTAAACCTTATTGTTTTCTCTTAGTGGTGAAAGTGATACATTGTTTAAAACTAAGGAATTATTATAGCATGTGACTAAATGTATAACAAAATACTATATAAATCATATTGATAATTTGATGCTCAAACTAATGGAGTAAGCGTGAAGGCAAGAATGGATGGAACATAGAGAATATTGTAGCTATAGACCAAAAAAGCCCAGATTATTTCTTGGCTCATCCTCTCCTCTCCTCTTTTTTTTTTTTTCTTTTGATTAGGAAAGTCAGGAAGTTGTTGGAGAGGATACCTGGATGGTCACTCTTCTTCGCACCCAGTAGCAAGCCTTCTGGTAGCCATTTTCCCTGTATTTGTCTTTCTCTTTACTTCAAAAGGAGGAAGAGGTTTGGTGCCCTCAGCTGCCCAAGCCTGTAGGACCTGCTGTGGCTGACACTCATTATGACTTCTCTGGTTTGGATTTATCTGAGCCACTGAGAACACAAGATGTAATTTCGGAGAGTACCACCTTGATGATTTTAAAGAGTCGAACAGTAGTAGGAAGAGATAGAAAGGTGAGTATCACACGTGAACTTGAGAAGCATGCTGTTCTAAGCCAACCTCTGCTTTCAGACAGGACCTCAAGTTGGTGGTCCATTCCAATCTAATGCTTATCTCAAAGATTCCTGTGGTTACATACCCCTGTGTCTCACAGGCATTATTATTTAGGAAGAGTTTTCCAACTTTTGAAACCTAAGTCATCTATTCCTATTCCATCTGCAGTGAAAATGATGAATAGTTGAGTCCTCCCTGCTCCAAACTGCATGTGGAATGGAATGTAAAGAAAGTATAGAAGCTCTGATATCAGACAGACCTGAGTTTAAACCCTGGCTTCACCACTTACTAGATGTGTGACCTTGGGCAAGTCGTTTAACCTCCCCAAATCCTGCTTTTTGTAGCTCTACAGTGGAGATCTAATGCCCTTCTCAGCAGGGAGTTAAATGAACTAAAGGAAATGATAGATGTGAACATGGCTGGCTGCATTACATGTTCAACAAATGCCCTTGGCCTTTATGCTATTTTCAGACATGCCCTATGTCCAAGTAATTATTTTGCATTGATACTGCTGCTAAGTAGTAGGTGATGTCAGCAAGGGAAGAGTTCATTACAATTAAGGAAGTCTTTGGGAATCGAGTTACAGCCTGAAGATTGGACTGATATCCAGGAGATGGAATTATTTTGCAACCTAAGATTGGCTCAGTGAAAAAGATTAATGAGCCACATTATAGAATCAGCTCAAGCTAATGACAAATGAAAATGTTCTGGTTTTTAGCTAGAGTTGATTTAATAATATTTGTGCAATAACAGCATTAAATTCAAAGTCTGTTCTAGTGAGTTGGCCTTTACCCAGAGCTTTCCTCTTGGAGGTGAGGTCATTCTCATCATTTGATTGACTTGCGCTGGTGGCAGCCCCTTCTATGGTGCAATTTCAGGGCTGGCAAGAAACCCTTCAATTCTCAAACACCCTGCTCTTTCTCCTCCCTCCTGTGATGTAACTATCAGGTGATCAAAGCTTTCATCTACCTATTTCCATGAATTAAGTCCTCTGGAAGAATCCTAGATGAAGTGAGAATCAGGCATTCATACCTTTATTGGCATTAATTTATCTGACTAATCCCGGCAGAACATACAGTCCCAGGGTAAATTGCTCTGGGGAAGAACAAGTCAGAGCAGGAGACCCAGAACCCTTGGGAAGAAGTGGGTAATGTACAGGGGCTGAGCAACTTCTGGTGAGGGTTTATTTATTACCCCAAGCTGCCAGAACACTGTTTATTTTTCAGTTTGTATTTGGGTCAATTATGCCTTCTTCTGACATTACTGTTTTCATATTTCTGTCACTCCCAGTAGCCTATAAAATCTTCAAGGGAAGGGAACTTCCCTTTCATATCTCTGACTTTCCCTCAGAGTGCCTTCCTTGTGTCTAGCAGGCATTCATAAATGCTTGTTGAATGAATAAGTAAGTCAGTGGAAGTAAAGGGGGATATTCAAAGTGAAATGAAGAGGCATTGAAGAAAGTCTTTTTTTTTTTTCCTGTTTTAACCTAGTGCTGAATTTCTTAATTCTATGTTCATTTGTTGCTCCAGGTAAACTACCCTTTTGTGAAGTCTTTTCTATTTTTTGCCTAGATTTGGGTCTCTCTGCCCCTTTCTTTTTTTTTTTTTTTTAATATTTTATTTATTTATTTGACAGAGAGAGAGATCACAAGTAGGCAGAGGGAGGGGGGAAGCAGGGTCCCTGCTGAGCAGAGAGCCCGATGTGGGGCTCAATCCCAGGACCCTGAGATCATGACCTGAGCTGAAGGCAGAGGCTTAATCCACTGAGCCACCCAGGTACCCCTGCCCCTTTCTTTTGATCTTCCTGCTCATCACCCCCCAATATATCTGAGCTGCCTCACCTTGCATGTCAACTTAATGGCTGTCTCTGCTTCTTTCTTCTCATTGGAACCCTGGAGTCCACTCTGTGGGCAGGAAGAAATCCATCATTTGATTCTAAGATCACACAAGTGAGAAACAATCAGGAATCACCAGGCTTGTGAAGTGCTTTGTTTTTAGGTGCAAATTATAGTACAAAAGTCAGTTAATTCACTAATAGAAGCAAACAAATATTGAACACACCAATTATATGCCAAGACTGGAAATAGAATGTTGCACATGGTGTATACTATGGGGACTACTGAAAGCTCTTGGATACATAAAAATTTTGTTACCCTGAATAATTTCTAAAATTTGTTCTGAAATATTGGAATGATTTTCTATTACAGAAAAATTCATTTAAATATTTATTTTATTGAAACAAATTGTGTTGGTTCTTTCTTTTTTTTCCCTAGGGGAGAACAATAGATTCAGATATTTTTTATAATTGTTTATCTTGAGGTAATTGTATATTCTCATGCACTTTGTAAGATATAAGACACAGAGATCCATGTACCCTTCCTGCAGTTTCTACCCATGGTAATATTTTTGCAAAACTACAATACAGTATCACAACAGGGTATTGACATTGATGCACTCAAGACAGAGAACATTTCCATCACCACCACCAAGATCCTTCCTATTGCTCTTTATAGCTACATCCAAATCCCACCCCACGCACCCCCTTCTTAATCCCTGGCAACAACTAATCTGCTCTCCAGTTCTACACTTTTGCCAATTTCAAGGTGGTTATATAAATGGAATCATATGATCTATAACCTTTTGGAATTGGTGTTTTTCACTCAACATAATTCTCAGAGGATCATCCAGGTTGCTGTGTATATCAATAGTTCATTCCTTTAGAGTGGTATGGTATGGCTGCACTGCAATTTGTTTAATCATCCATCCATTTCTAGTTTGGGGCTATTACAAATAAATCAACTATAAACATTTAGGTATAGGTTTTGCAGGGAACCTAAGTCTTCATTTCTCTGGGATAGAGATCCAGGAATGTTGATTCCTGGCTTCTATGGTAGTTGCATGGTTGTTATGATTATTTTTCTAAAGAAACTCCCAAACCATTTTCCAAACTGGATGTACCATTTTACATTCCCACTAACGATGTGTGAGTGATCAAATTTCTTAGCTTTTGTGGCAGCATTTGGTGTTATTATTTTTTAGTTTAGCCATGTGATGTGCATAGGGGTATCTTATTATGACTTTAATTAGCATTTCTGTAATGATTAATGATGTTGAACATCTTTTTATATGCTTATTTGCTATTTCTATATCTTCTTTGGTGAAATGTTTCTTCATGTCTTTTGCTCATGTTCTAATTGGATTTTTTAATTTTTTTTTTTACTGTTGAGTTTTGAAAATTCTTTACATAATCAAGATATTAGTCTCTTGTCAAATATATCACTTGCAAATATTTTCCCCAAGTCTGTAGCTTGTCTTTTAATCCTCTTAGTAGAGCCTTTTACTGAGCGAAAGTTTTTACATTTTCTGAAGCCCCATTTATCAATTTTTACCTTATGGATTGTGTTTCTGGTGTTAAGCCTAAGAAATCTTTACATCAGTCCTGAAGAATTTTTCCCATTTTTTTCTAAAAATTTTACAGTTTTACATTTTAAGTTTGTTGATACATTTTTAGTTAGTTTTTCTATACAATGTGAGACAGATTGAATTTTATTTTTTTGCCTGTGTATGTCCAATTGCTCCAACACCATTTGTTAAAAAGGCTATCTTTCCTCCATTGAACTGCTTTTGCACCTTTGGCAAAAGTTAGTTGGGAATATTTGCGTGAGTCTATTTCTGGGTTCACTAGTCTGTTACATTGATCCACATTTATGTTCCTTCACCAGTATCATCTAGTCTTCATAACAATACCTGTACAGTATGTCCTGAAATCAGGTAGACTGTTTCCTCTTACTTTATCCCTCTTTTTCAAAATTACTTTAGCTATTCCAGTTCCATATATAAGCTTTGGTATAATCTTGTGTGATGTTTGCAAAAGAATCTTGCTGGGATTTTGACAGAAACTATATTAAAGCAATCTGGAGAGAATTGCCACCTTTACTCTGTGGAATCTTTCAATCCATGAAAGATATTCGAACACTGTATATCTCTCCATTTATTTGGATCTTCTCTGATTTCTTTCATCAGTGTTGTGTAGTTATCGTACAAGTCCTATACATTTTATTAGATTTACACTTAGTGTTTAATATTTTGAGAGGTTATAAATGATATTGCATTTTTATATTAGGTATTTATATATTCATTGCTCATATGTACAAATATGCTTGATTTTTTCCCACCTTTATTGAGAAATGATTGAGATACATCACTGTTTAAGGCATACAACATGATGGTTTGATTTATACATACTATGAAATGACTACTACAATAGGTTTAGCTAACATCTGTCTTCTCATATAGATGCAATTAAAAAAAGAAATAAGAGAAAAAGAAAAGATTTTCTTCTTGTGCTGAGAACTCACGATTTACCATCTTAACAACTTTCTTGTATGTCACACAACAGTGTTGGCTATAGTCCTCATGTTGCACATTACATACTTCATGCTTATTTATCTTATAACTGGAATTTTGTACCTTTTGATCCCCTTCCTCCAATTTCCCCTCCTGCCATCTTCTGCCTATGCTAAGAGCAAGTCTGACTTCTTTTTCTATCAATTTGGCTTGTTTTTTATAATTAATTTCTGTACTTTACCTTATTATATACAGTGACCTTGCTGAACTCACTTATTAGTGCTAGGAGTCTTTTTCATAGATTCTTTTGACACTTATATATAGAAATCATGTCATCTGTAAATATAGTTTTATTTCTTCCTTTCTGGTCTGTATCTGCATGTCTTTTTATTTATTTTTTTTCAATTTTCTTGTCTGAATGCACTGGTTAGAACTTCTAGCACTATGGTTTTTTATTTCTTTTCAGCGTAACAGAATTCATACATAGTTTTACACCAAACCCAGTTCTCCATGCAATGCGTGCCCTCCACAATACCCACCACCAGGCTCCCCCAACCTCCCACCCCCCGCCCCTTCAAAACCCTCAGGTTATTTTTCAGAGTCCATAGTCTCTCATGGTTCATCTCCCCCCCAATTTCCCTCAACTCCCTTCTCCTCTCCATCTCCCCATGTCCTCCGTGTTATTTGTTATGCTCCGCAAATAAG